>JAOYMR010000015.1:12043478-12058644 GCA_025802075.1 Tenebrosternarchus preto | reverse complement strand
TGTGTGCTGTGAAGGGGCAGCTCACTGCAGGCTGTGTGCTGTGAAGGGGCAGCTCACTGCAGGCTGTGTGCTGTGAAAAGAACATAAGTCATCCTGGTTTGCTTTTGTCCTGCCCTGTGATTTCTGAAGAGCCACAATGATGACCTTGAAATTTGAGCATTTCACCTCAAACTGTAGGCCTGACAATGATCTTAAAGGTCATCTCCAGTGTTAAACGTCATATTTACTGTATTTTGTTTGGAGTAATTTAATTCAGAGTAATTTTAAATGGTTTAAGGGTGTTTGTTTTGTCACAAAATGTGGTTTAGAGACAATTCAGCATCTCTAATATCCCATAACTAATTTAGGATAACAAAGTAATTTTTAAGTACCCTAAAAACTACTCCAAATACTGAATAAAACAAAATTAAGTAAAACTTGCATGAGTTTATAGCTTATATTCTTTTAAAGCATACTGTGAATTATGTAAGACCTGTGTGGAAACAAATTTAAAAGGTAATTTAAAAAGTTACAAGTGGGAGAAATGAGAGACTGGAAGTACCAATCGATCCATGAACTATACAGGGTTTTGTGCTCCTATACCTAGGTCTGGACACCTTAGAGCCCCACCTTAGAAATCCAGTCATAGATGGATAACAGTTTCGATAGGAGCATCTACATAACTGATTTTTCTTGTTATAAATTAGTTATAACATAGTTATAACAACTATTCAGTGACATGAAGCTGGTTTCCCCAACTGAATAACGCATCATCTCACACATTTATCCATTCAATAACTTCAAGCTTTTTGTTAGATGTTCACAGAAAGACAGATGTGCAGGTTGAAGTTAAAGCCTGTTTCAGGAAAGTGTGCTCTTCACTATAACCACACTGTAAGAAGATACTGGTTTATTTGTTCTCTTTATTCTAGGTGCTGTCCAATAGAGAAGACTTTAAGGAACTACACCTGACCAAAGGTTTCTGTTTTGGAGAGAGATTTCATTTATTTGTTTACTTACCTATTTTAATATGAGTTCAGATTCGTACTTAATGAGTCTCATTTGTCAGCCATTAAGGAGCGGTAGGGACTGTCCTGCAGATATACATGCAGGCACTCAGTTACTTTAGTGCACGTTGACTGGTTTATTGGCACTGCCAATGCTATGAGAAATGTCAATTGGGTGAAGTATAATGGCTTCAGCTGAAGACCTCGGGTCTTCTAACACGTCTGGCATAGTTAACAGCTAGAGCTCCACCCCTGCTACCTGCAGCATCTGGTCTACAGGTTGCTTTAGTTATATCACACTTATAAGAGTTTTTAAATTGTGTTAAGAGACATTGTTAACTTGGTGGTATATAGCCAAATTGACCATCAGAAAGGTAATACTTTTTTTTATTTATTACTGACACGTTTTTATTTATGATCCTGAAGACTAACATTCATTTCTACATTTCTGTCTTTATTTTAGGGTAAGCCAACATTTCATTCCTGTTCTAATCACTGCCGGGACAGTCTGCAGGAGAGATTTCATTATGGAAGCGTCACTGAGAAAAATGACCAACACATTTTAAATAAATTGTTCTTATAAAATAATACTCAATTAAATGATATAGAATATATGCAAACATTATTAGATTGTATGTAAACATAGAATGTATGTAAACCAATAAATACAGCAAAAATCATTAAGTTCTACATTGGTTTTTAAATGTTTGTTTAGTGTTTTCTAGCGTACTGCAATTTCCTAGAGCAAATACACACACTTCAGAGACGTAGTTGTGTCCTGACACAGCTGGAAGCAGCTCCTAAATGACAGCCATTACTGATAAACTGCTATCATTTAAAATCCAGCCATCAGGTTTTCCTGCTAACAGTTGCCAAAATCCTTCTGGGATAAGTGGAGTCCTGTTTCTGTGGCTTTGATGGGGGGTTTTTTGCTGCTCTGGACCTTCTGGTCCTGTTTGGAGTGGGTTTGGGCAAGACATTCACACCAACAGAGAAAGCTGGAACTAGAGCTTCAAGCCTGTTGAATCTGTTTGATGTAACATGTGACTGTTTAGGCAGGGCAAGGTTTAGCCATGAGTCCCGGCCACCCACGCTGTAGCCCTGGCCTGGTTTTGTTAGGGGGCACGTAAGATGCCTGCATCTGCAGGAGTTGTGACAGAGTGACAGTTTGGTAAAACTGCATGCAACAGAGTTGCACTCTACATCCCCTGAAGTCCTTAACCTGGAAGCTGGAAGGTTGCCTTTCCTCAAACGGCCAGCGCTGCGTGTGCTGGTGTTGGCAGTGGCAGGGCGGGATCGCGCTGGTTTCGATCGCTCTTTCTGCACAGTGGCAGCCTGGAGCCTCTCAAGCTCCATCAGCCGAGCCACGAAGGGAGCAAGGTAAGGATCACTCTCAGGCTGCCTCTGCTGGACCTCAGGGTTGGCTGGAGAGGAGAGACATTTGAGAGGTACAGGAAGAACCTCTGGGTAAATCTGTGCATTCTCCATTGAGCTGCCCAGGTCATTCTCAAATGGTTCTGGTCTAAGGTCCAAGTCCATCGGTGCTGCCCACCTGGATGTCTGAATACTTTCTTTCTCCTGATCTGAAAGATCACTGTTGTCGGAGTGAAGCTGCACCAACGCTGATGTGTTGTGTGAATGCATGTCATTCACACTCACTTCAGGAATCCAAGTGTCAGAGATAAGTGATGCCTTTACTGTCTCCTCGTTTTCTCGTCTCCTGTCTCTCAGAGCAACTGTGGGACTGGCTTGTATGGGGGTGATTCTGAGTGGGGACTCGGCCTTAAATGCATCCAGGTGTGTCCAGGTGTGCCCAGGTGGCTGTGCGTCCCTTGTCTTAGCAGCAAACTGTGGGAGACCAAGCCTCTTCCAGCGGTGGGTCAGCATCCTCAACTGATTATTGCAGTGATGCTTCAGACTAGAGAGAAATAATAATATTCTACAATTAATTTAAATGACAGGTATGGGCATAAACACAGTGTTACCAATAAAAACAACACAGGAATCCTGAACATTACATCCTAATAAGTGAAATGTGAAAAGTTGCAGATCTGCATTCAGTTCAGTCACAGGTTAAGGATGTTGGCAAAGCAAGCAGGCCTTGATGCCAGCTGCTGTCAGGACAGATGGTGTACATTTCTGATGGATTCTGCACACATTAAGAGAAGAGTTGGGGATGGGCCAGCAACATCAGTAATCAAGTGCGCTTTGCTAAATAGCCCATTGTCTCCTGCACAGACGGCAGCTAATATCACACACTTCCAGCTCCCAACAACACATGAGGCAGATATCACAAACCACGATGGACTTAGAATGAACTCATATTGGAGTGCCATGTCATCAGGCCAGGAGACTCTCTGGTAGGTGAGAAGAGACGTCCATATCTACTTACACAGATTCCAGTGAGCTGTAGCAGATGGGAAGCTCATAAGGCAAGTGGACACCTAAACTTCTGGCTGATGAAGCTGTCTGTGCCGAACAAATTTGAGGGAGATTACACAGCTTGTCACAAAGATGATTGAGACACCAGTAACACTTTTTTGAACACTGAAGTTTTCGAATACATTAATGTAACTAAAGGAAATGTACAGATACGTGATACCTTTGGCGTATTCACTCCTTTAGATATGTGTAGATCCTCAATGTGTTGTATTAACCGTGTGATTAAGAAATCCTGCAAGGCCCAAACATAATACTCAATGGCGAATGTTGTGTGCAGTTCACCAACTGATGGTTGTTTTGATCCTATTAGTACTCAGTGTTACAGTAGTGATTAGTGATGTCATCTGTTCTGATGTGGCAAAAAATGTCGTATTTATCTGTACTTGAAACATCACCACCACGATGGAATGTCTTAAAATAAAACAGCATAATTTGCCATTAAAATTATTCAAAACTGACGGATAACTAATGTGAATTAAACTGAGCCATATAAATAAAACTGCCTACCTTGTCATTTTCTTTCAACATAGAGACACCTGTGCTGAAACATGCAAGCAAATTGAAACATGTTCAAATATTCCTGAGGAAAATGGGTTTTGAAAGAATACATGTACTGACCTCGACACAAGGCTGTAGTTGGCATCAGTGACCGATGTTGCCATTTAACCTAAGAAAGAAAGAAATTTGCTATCTTAATAATTAAGAACAGTCGGACACTCCAAAGAAAATACATCAGAAGCTGGATACGACACAAAAGAACTTAAACTAGGTTTCCAGCTTACGCTGTACGTCGTGAGGGCGGTAGGAGCACTGGAAACCTGTGCGTTAACGTGCTACGTCCAACCTCTCCTAAAACCTGCGTTCTCTCCGGAGTATGCAGGCATCGCACTGATAGGCTGTTGTATAAAAACTTTGTGTAGGATCGTGTATGAGACCTTTTAAATAAGATCTCGAAACAGTAATGAAGAAGCTTTAGCAAGACAAACCTGATAACCCATTCCGCTTCTGTCCATTATGGTCTTGTAACCGAGGAACATGGTCTCTCGCGTTAGCCCTTTTGTGCGCTGGGAGGGATTAGCAACATGAAGCAGCTCGAATTCTCTATATGCGTCTGGCAATTTGCTCTTGGCGACAAACAGACATGCAAACAGATGTGGAATCTTGCTAATCGAGAACTTCTGTTGTTATCGCAACCAAGAGTTGTGGATAAAAGTTTGCGTATACTTAATCAGTGTCGCTGCAGTGCAAACTAGCTACTTCTTCCTGTCCAAAATAACAACTGAAACCATGGCAACCAAAACCTTAAATTCGTCAGTGCAGACAGAGATCATTAACGTGATGACAAATAAAGACAGCGCTGAATCATCTGCGCAAGTAGGGCCACCTTATGTATGTCTTCTGAGGATCGATTATTTGTTGTTTGTTTCAAAGTTTGATATTCTGAAACTCTACAAGCAGTGGTTGGTAAAGTTTTGAAGGAGAACCCAATTTTTAATATCACAAAGTCATCATCTTCATTTAAGCTCAAGTTTAAGGTTGATCCTCATTTTCAGTGTAGCCTGAAGCCTCAAAGCAACGCAGAAAAACAAAACAGGTTAAGAGATAGATCGAAATATAAATAAAAAACTAATAAAAGCCAACAGAACAATAAAATACAAATAAATAGGGAAAAAATAAAATGGACTAAACATTAACTAAAACGGTTACAAAAACCTAAAATAAGATAATTACGTTTACGGCTTTTAGCAGACGCTCTTATCCAGAGCGACGCACAAAAAGTGCTTCGTTGCTGACACAGAATGCATCCTAGCCAGTAAGTAGGTTAGATTTCAGTAGACATTTAAACTAGATCACTACTAGAATACAAGAATCGTGCTAGTCCTAGCACGAGTTCTATTAAACAATGATACATACAGTAACAAATAGGTACCAGAATTTAAGTTACTCAGCATTGGAAAAAGCAATCAAAGTGCAGCATCAATGGTCATCAAGATACTCTACAAATAGACGAATCCTTAGACTGCTTTTGAAGATTGGAAAGGATTCTGCAGTCCGGACAATCAGTGTAAGTTCATTCCACCGTCTTGGAGCCAGGGCAGACAAAAGTCTGGAAGATTGTATGCCATTGGACTTGGAAGCATGGTGTTTCAAGCCGAACTGTAGTTGATGTTTGAAGTACTCGAGGTACGGATCGGGCCTTGACCATTCTCATCATATAGGAATGAGCTGGTTAATTTTTGGCTTTGTACGCAAGCATCAGGATTTTAAATGTGATGCGGGCAGCTACAGGAAGTCAGTGAAGGGAACGCAGCAATGCGGTGACGTGTGAACTTGGTTGTAGAGTGGTCGTGCTGCTGCGTTCTGGACCAATTGTAACAGGATTGGGAAGTAAGATTATTTAAAAGTCAAGAAATTAGGAGCGGGAGTTCAGTTTCTCAGTAAAATCTATTAATTCACATTACAGAGTGAATATTTTTATAGTAATTTCCAGTCGTGTCAGGTGTGGTTTAAAGTAGTGTGTGGTTGATGACTGCTGTCTGGTAGCGCGTCATGTAAACCTCAAATGTCGCTTTAAATGAATTTAACGGAAAAAGAACGTGCTGCTCCCCTCTTCCCCATTTCTATTTCATGATACTTACACTGTGGTGACTTCATATAAAGTGCATGTATTTCTCTAAAACCCATAGGTGCATTCCAGTTGCCCTAGAAGTTCCCTGCGAAATGAACTACACAAAGAATTCGGTCACTTTAAGGGAGATTCCCAATGATGGGGAATGTCAACATTACGTACAAACTGTATGGAGAACGCTGAAAGTAACCATATCAGAAAAGATTGCAAATCTGCCTGAAAACGGATGTAGCTTGTAAACTGTTAGGCCTACCAGGCTAATGTTAGTTATCCTCAGGTAAATACTGGCTACAGCAAGCGTTTTAGATACATCAATTATATTGGTTGAACGTGCAAAATAAAGAGTAGACTTTAAACACGCTCAAGGTATCGTGCACGGCAACTCTGTGGGGCCTTGCAAATGAGGGGATTTAATTGACTGCGGTTCTCTTGATTCACATCACGTGAGTCGTATGTAAGGATTTACAAGGGATTAGGCACATCTACACACCTGGGGTGATGTGCTGATTACTAGAACAAACTGCGCTTTGCCTGTTCCTAGACAGGACACGTTGCTGTAATAATTTACAATTGAATTCTACATTTTAGATATTCACGTTTAGTCTTTGTCTTTTAAAACAGGTCGATGCATTTAAAATATGCACATTTTAACCAGTTGAATTGAAAATAAATCCACCCCTTTAATGTAAATCATGGAATGTTCCAATACTCTTTCTACTGCTCCGGCTTTCCCAAGCCCAAACTTTGGAGGGGGGGGGTAACATATTGACCAGTTTGCCAGACTGACTGGTGGCCATTTGTGTTGATCTGACAAGGTAGGTTATCTTTTATAAGTACGACCAAATATAGTCGCTTTTAGCTGTTACACTATTGGCAGCAGCTATTTTTATTGTGCAATTTGACAACTAGTTAGATAGTTAGCGGTAATTGGCTGGAATGGTAGCTAGTTAGCTAGCTAGCTCGCTCTCTGACTTCTTCGCTATCGCGAATCAACGCAGATTTTACGCAGATCTGCGCAGCTGCGCTGATCTTTAACGCACTGTTTCCCGGAAATGCTTTCTGTATATGACATAGAAATCTCAATGACAGTGTTTTGTAGGATCCTTTGTTTGACTCCTTTATTTTGCTGCCACATTGAGTTTTCAGCATACAGTTATTCAACCCCTCAATAAATCAGTCTCAAACGTTAGAAGTTTACATAGCATGCTGTTAAAAACTAGTTTATAAGCGCAATAGGAAAGACTGTATTATCTAGTTAGTTGGCTAGCTGAGTTAACATGTTGGCTCTCTAGGTAACTAGCCAAGTAGCTATATTAAACTCGGTGCCTACAAGCGTATTTTCCGTTAGCTATTTATGTTAAAATAAAGTTTTGTAATTCCTGCCTCGCCATATTTGTTTCGTTAGTAGATGATGATGACTTCTTGTTGTTGTTGTGTTGTTATTGCGTGAGCAGCTGATTAACTGTTGACGTTTTCCTTTAGCTTTTAAAGGTCTAACTGCCAACATGTCCAGCAAGCGGGCTAAAGGGAAGACGACTAAAAAACGCCCTCAGAGGGCCACTTCAAACGTGTTTGCCATGTTTGACCAGTCACAGATTCAGGAATTCAAGGAAGCCTTTAATATGATTGACCAGAACCGTGATGGTTTTATTGATAAGGAGGACCTCCATGACATGTTGGCTTCATTAGGTAAGGCTTTTCCAGAAGGCGTGTCCAGCATGTATGTGTACCACACACATGCGTTGCGGAAGGCGTGTTCTGCACACTGCTCTGAACTTGGAAAAATACTTGCTGTAGCGATGCTAAACAGTAAACGGTGACACTGCTTTAGTTGTTACAATTCCATCACCTCTCTTTCTTGTCAGGTAAGAACCCCACAGATGAATACCTTGAAGCCATGATGAATGAAGCACCTGGTCCCATCAACTTCACAATGTTCCTCACAATGTTTGGAGAGAAACTGAATGGCACAGATCCTGAGGATGTCATCAGAAACGCCTTTGCTTGTTTTGATGAGGAAGGGACAGGTAACTCCCTAAAAGGCCATCATGGCTACTGGCGAAAAGTGAAAATTAATATTAAACATTTGTCGGCTTTAAAGAGTTTTATACCCTCTTGTATCGAATGTGATGCTATATTAGATTTGACTTTGTCATTTGTTTTTATTCTAAATACATCAGGACACAGGACAGTTTTATAGTGTTGATCCCCATAGGTTTTATACAAGAGGACTACCTCCGAGAGCTCCTGACCACCATGGGTGACAGGTTTACAGATGAAGAGGTGGATGAGCTCTTCAGAGAAGCCCCCATTGACAAGAAGGGCAACTTCAATTATGTGGCGTTCACACGTATCTTAAAGCATGGTGCCAAGGACAAGGATGATTAGGAAACAGACTGAAGCTCAGTGAAGATCCGTGCGGATTACACTGTTCATAGAAATGTTCACAGAAGATCGGTGATCGCACTGCTCATAGTAATGATCACTGAAGATCTGAGATTACATAGTAACATACATCCTGCTTAATTGTCTCTGGTCCTCACCTTGTTCAGAACAGGTCGCAAACACTGGCACTGAAAGGCACGTAAGTACCATTACAAGGCAGTGAGATGCTACCCATTGACCTCACTGGTATTATCTTAATAGACTTGTATATAAATGACTGACTAAGTACATGTGTGTAAACTGGGGGGTGGTCAGGAGGGGAAACAGAGCTGTGTCAATGGAAATAAACTCTTGATTGATGGTGGTAATCATTATAGCAGTTGTTACATTTTGTTGCTGTCTGGTTCCTTGGTTATCATTACTCACCTGTGAACACCTGCAGGCCTATGCAGAATAATCACACAAAGGTATGAGAGAGTCGGTAGTTAGTCCTGGTGTGACTGAACTCGTTCATCAAACTGTCAGGTTATGTTTCAATTTGCCTGTAAAATTGTTTAATCACTTGGGTTAATGTCTCAAAAGAAGTATGTGTAAATTTGTATCAAATGAGGAGAAGGTTTGATGCTGAAGCGGTTATACAAAAGCTACATTCCTTGTGGAGAAGACATGAGGATCATCTAAGGATTTTACAATTAAGTTGTAACTTCTAAAGAACTTTGAGGGGGGATCAACTGAGGAATAAAAAACTGAATAAAGACAGCAAGTCCTGTTTTAAGATGTTATTACAAATCAGTTACAATCCCTGCAAATGTAAGCGGAGATGATGACTTAACTGGATAGTCAAAAAGGAAAATACCAGAGTATTGATCTGCAATGTTCATGCTCTGCTCTCTGTAGCTCATTTTTCTGAGGAGCTTTTTCTTAGTCCCTGCTGCCTGTTACACCCAGCAGATGTGCAACTGTCATATAAATCACCACCTCAAACACTTTCTCAGTTTGTTACGTGATTACATCCATGTATAGACCAACTAATGTTATTTTATGACTGGTATGTATGATAACTTTCTGAAAAATGCATCCCCTTTAATGTGTAATTCAAGCATGTGATTGTAATTAATGCCTTTTTAGGAGTGCTCAGTGCTCAATATTAACATTATATACTGTCCATCACTACAGAGTATAATATTAACAGTATACTGTCCATCACTACAGAATGTGGTCCAGCGCTGCCTGTATTACTGAGTACTTTCAACCACGCACTGTGAGTAGTTTTGAGCTAACAATAGAACTGGTGTTCGAATGACAAAGCACTTTTGTAAGTTGCTCTGGATAAGAGTGTCTGCTAAATGCTTTAAATGTAAACTTGAGTATACATTGTCTATGCAGACATGTATCTTTTTTTTGGCAAAAAAGCATGCCCCTGCACCCCCTACCACTTCCTTTTATGTGTGGTGTGTGTGTGTGTGACTTTTTCAACCACTCTCAGTCTAAAGTACAGAACACTTTCTTCTAAAGTTGAAAATTTTGTCCTCCAATATTCATGACCCTCTGTGTTTGTAAATAGATTAATAAAGCAAACTTCATTTAAAAAATTAAATATATTACAGATCAAAGCATTCTCAACAAGAGTCTGGAGCTGATTGTAAATGAGAATTTTGCAGCCAATACAAATTATATAGAAATAAAAAAAAAATCTGTAACTCTGAGTCAGGTATGAAATTTGAGGGGTCTTTTCTAAACAGTAGGAAGTGCATAAGCTGTGGCTGCATGCACTAGTGAGATGACAATGGGTTTTCCCCCCATTAGAGTCCTATTGACTAACTGAGCAGACAGTATGTATCATCTCCATGGATGACCTGCTTGTGGTGTTTACTACACGTTCAGTGACTGAACGTTGGAGCTTCTCACGAAACATGCAGCCTGAGTAAACACACCCCAGCTGGGAGTGTCACTGTAGGCAGGGAAAGTTGAACTTACAGCCACCTTGCTCTCATACGTTTGTTTGAGAGTGTGTGCGTGTGTGTATGCAAATTTGTTTTAAAGAGAGAAGACTTGTTTTAAATGTATTTTATTTCATTCTATTTGTACAAAAACAGCAGCAGGTACATTATAACTTCATTAAGTTTTGTAATTATAATATAAACCAGTTTTTTTTTTTACTGAATTTTCACTGAATATCACAAACGAGCATCAGAAGAGGAAATGCTTACAGAAGAACAAATACAAAATTCTTGCCCCAGTTTTAAGACATGGGTAAAAAGGCAATGAATCCAGAATGTCCTGCAGAGAGAAAGCAAAGGAAGCTTTTCATGAGTAGTTTATAGAAGAGAATAAAGGATTCAACATCCTTTCATTCCAATGAGACAACAGTCCAGCTGTACTGATTTCTGGATTTACCCAAAACTTCCCTGAGCTCAGTGTGTACAGTCTTCAGAGAGAGACACAGTCATCCACAGCATTTTGGGCTTTACCTTTCCAATGTGCAACCATCCCTCTTTTCCTAGTAAGATTTGCAGATTACCAGAACATCTCAGTTGACCTCTTTAGGGAACCCCTGTGCTAAACAGCAGGAAACGTGCCAGTTCTTTAGCTCAGACGTCTCAGTCGAACATTAAACACTGACCCTCTGTGGTCCAAACGCATCCTGCGTTCACATTCACAGTGAGAATGCTGTGCTGCTCTCTGCGTCATACATAACAGAAGAGCGTTGCTTGACTTTCTTGCCACTGCCTGGCAGGAAACTCTGGAACAGTCTTTTAAGGTCTTTTCTGAAACGCACCCCAACAAAAACGTACAGGAACGGGTTGAGGCAGCAGTGTGTGTAAGCCAAGCTCTTCAGCACCTGGGTGGTGACATCAAAGTTTTGTGCTTGGCTGCAGTCCGTGATGGTGGTGTTCACTGCCTGTGAAGCCTCCACCACCAGCATGCTGTTGTACGGCAGCTGTGAGAGGACAAAAACCGCCATGACTGCCAGGACAACACGCAGGGCTTTGTGCTTCTCAAAGTTTTTGGCTTTCAGCAGGGTGTGGATGATGACGACATAGCAGTATACCATGACCAGGAGAGGAACACAGAAACCCATGCAGATCTGGAGAACCAGGACCAAGATCTTTGTGCGGTTGTTTTCATTGTACCAGTAGACCATGGCACAGAAATGGTTGCCATCCATGTCCACCTTGGAGCGGGCGAAAAGCAGCTCAGGTATTGTCAGCACCACGGCCAGGAGCCACACAACCAAACACGTGACCTTACTGCACGCCAGACGACTGCCCTTGGAGTTGTGAGCTCTGGTGGTCAGCACGATCATGACGTAGCGGTCCACACTGATACAGGTGAGCAGGAGCATGCAGCTGAAGAAGTTAATCTTGTAGAACGCAGACACGACTTTGCACAGTGCTGTGCCGAAGGTCCAACCGTTCATGGCATCACTTGCCCAGAAGGGCAGGGTGCAGAGGAAGAGCAGGTCAGCCACAGCCAGGTTCAACAGGTACACGTCCGTCATGGTCTTCAGGCGGTTCTTGAAATGGCAATAGATCCAGACCACTAGGAGATTACCCACAGAGCCCAGGATGACAATGAGCCAGTAGAGAGGAGGCTCGTAGTGCTTGCGAAAGGTTCGTACTATGCTCTTATCACACGGGGAGCTTAAAATAGCATAATCATCAGTAGAGCCACTGTCATAATCATCCTGTGGAGAAAGGAAACAAGCCCATGTCATACATCATGTTTGAATCAACTCACAAAGTTAGAAATGAGCATGTTTATATGATGGAGCTTTTCATGCACTTCGTATCTCCCCAACCACATGGATGTTGCTTACAGTGGGTATGGCTGTTTGCATAATCAGAGATGCCAAAGTGTCTGTCATGTTTCTATTAAATCTGAAAACAGACAAAGAGCAAAGCATTAGTTCTCTGCTGAAAATCAGAGAAACATCAGAGATTCTCAAAGAAATATACGAAAAATAACGAAAACTGACATGCGCCTAATTTGAGCTTGCGCTTTATGAGGTTCAGTCTGAAGCCCACAGATCTTTATTCCTGAAGTCTTTATTTCTGATTTTACTTACATGTTTAAGCTGTGAGGAGGAACGTCGCGCGTCGCTGGGGTCTGGTGTCTGAATCTCGGCTGTTGTGCCGTAGCTTTTAAGTTCTCGATTTAACCACAGTGACGTGTGCTGGTTTTTTTCTTCTGTTTGTTCTTCCTCCAACGCAGCAAGACCCTACTAATAAGGACCTTATCAGTTATTACTTCATCAAGATGTTAATTAGGGCCAAATAAAAGTACTAATCAAGACATTCTGTTAGGGACATCCTGTACTATAAAACAGATTTAAAGATGAAGTTTCTAAGCAGTTCAAGTGCGTGCGTAGAGAACAGTAACTGACATGAATGATATGACTACTGTTGTATTGTCATTTCTGTACTGAATGTTTTTTTCTTTTGTGTGATGCAAGATTTCACCAGACTGTATGTCTTCTTTTGCAATGCAATAACACCAAATCGCCAGACTGATGAGCTCCATATTAATGAAAGGAAACGTCCCTGTCTCAGGTGATCTGCTGAGACCAGGTTCCTCTCAGGAAGTCCTCAGTACAAAAGGAACACAACCAGCATGTCTTCTTTGGTCTTGTATGTGTAGGTACGTGGTTTCTCGATCTGAAGGCCATCTATAGGCAGTCCATGTGAACGCAGTGCAGAACAATGAGAAAGAAATATCAGTGTTGACCTCTGTCGTTAGAGTGACGTCAGCTCGTCATGGAGACTTTGGTTGCTCTAGTTGGAAAGAGTGATCTATAGGATGTAAAAGCTTTAAGGAGACTAGCCTTGTGTAGAGGACTATCATTTGATGTGATGAGGACTAACCTTTGATGTGATGAGGACTAACCTTTGATGTGAAGATGACTAGTCTTTGATGTGATGAGCATTAGCCTTTGATGTGATGAGGACTAACCTTCACATGATGCTGGTTTAAAATAGACAAACAAGATCAAGCAAGGGTTAATTCTCACCTTCTCCTTTGTCTGAGCTACTTTGGTTTTTTTCCATTTGTTTATCTGAGTGGCCAGCCATGCATGTGATGATGGAGAAGCTCCGTGATGACATTTGGTCAGAGGAGAGTGTGACGCTTGTCCTTCCACACATCAGTGGCCACAGGGCAAGCCAGGGCACAGGTCTTTTCTAAAAAGATTAAATATGCAAAAGGTACTGTCATTTTGAGCGTAGTTCCTCTCCATGTCAGTGCAACTGCATGTTTGACATCCTGTTTTTCTTCTCATCAGCACTGGTGTCTAAGTTGCCCATGTCTGTTATTATTACACCACATTCTGAGCATAAAGCATCAGTTCCTCCTTCAGGTTGCATCACACTGCTGCACCTCTCTGTCTACAATCATGCTAATCCCACATCCCACAATCCCATATCCCACCCCTGCCCAGGGTGCTGCCAACCACAGAACACTCTCTTCTGTTGACACATTTACAACACTGGTTATGAGAACAGATGGACATGTTTAATTTATGACATAAGAATATAGCCAAAGAGAAGACATGGCAAAACCTGTATTCAACTGATAAGGGTTATCGTGGTAACATGGAGACCCTCCTCTGCTCTGAGGCTTTAGTGAAACACGCAATCTACATTCAGGGTTGATCAGTTTCATCTAGAAATTTAGGGGATTTGCTGGATGACTCATGCTTGTGTGACTAACAGGTTCCATGCAACTCTAAGCATCTAAGCATCTTTGAATTAAAACACAAAGTAAATCCAATCTGAACCAAACCCAGTCTGAACCAAGCCAAACCAAATCTGAACCAAATCCAGTCTGAAGCAAATCCAATCTGAACCAAGCTCAATTTCTCTGGAACATCCTTTGATGGACTTTCACACTTTCACACATCACAAGAAGAGGGTCATCATTGTGCTCACCCTTGTGTCCTATCACTTCTGTCAAATAAAATCCATTTTTATAACTGGCTGTAATATATCACATTGTGGTAAACATATGAATCATGTGACATAAAAATAGTTGAGATACCAAAATTCCCTTTAACCTGGCAGTGAAGACTACAAGCAAAAACATCACATGGTGTTTTTGGAGTGGCATGTCAAGTGAGGTCATAGTGGTTTGTTACAAGACAATAACAAATGGCAAAGACAGAACTTCCTATGTGCTCACAGCTGCCAGATTATCACTTAAAACACCAGTTTCCTAACAGACCACGGCCAAAAAAAAAAAAGATGCACTTCCTGAAAGAAAACCACAGACCCAGACAGACAGACCCAGACAGACAGAAAGGGAATGAGAAGGTGAACACTGACCTGTCTGCTAGACATTAACCCAGACTGTGACAGAAGGGCATGTTTCCATGGACGTGTTTTCACCTCACCATTAATCTGGGTCATACCTGCTGTACCACCCCAGAAACCACTTCTGCTTTTAATAATGAGAATGAAAAAAGGGCATATTTTTCAAAGTATTTACACAGTATACAGAGTTATACTCTGATGTTTAGTATAGTGTAGCATCATAGCACAGTATAGATAGATAGATAGATAGATAGATTCAACTTTACTGTCATTACTCAGTACATGGCAATGAAATGCAGTTTGCATCTACCAGAAGTGCAAATAGTAGCAATAGTGCAAAAAAAAGAGACTGTGCAAGTATGCAATAAATAGACATAGTGCAACAAATTACAGTATATAGAATAATTTACTATTAT
>JAOYMR010000015.1:12030808-12042151 GCA_025802075.1 Tenebrosternarchus preto | reverse complement strand
GCCGACTGGTTCTGGCCCGGATGCTCCTGTATCTCCTCCCGGATGGAAGTAGGTTGAACAGTTTGTGGTTGGGGTGGTAGAGGTCCCTAATGACGCTGTGTGCTCTGTATACAGAGTTATACTCTGATGTTTAGTATAGTGTAGTACCATAGCACATTTCGCACTGTGTTATACAGTTTCTTTGAATTGTGCAGTATGGAATGAAATGGACAAAAAAACAGGTTATATTAGGAATGCAGCTTTATTGAAGTAAAGAGACCTGTCAGGCAAGAGCTCCCACAAGCCTTCAGGAGGATTCTGTGTCGTCTCCATCACTGATGACAGACGTTTCTGTGTGTGGAGGGAGAGAAAGGGCTCATGCAAGTCTGAAGGAGATGTGATGAATATGAGAAACGTCTTGAGACTTTCAGGTGGTCTGATGCTGAACTTTCCCCATATGAAGGCACACACCAGGACCATCCATCACCTAGCATGAACATGAGCAAGGACAATGTCTCTAAAATGTACCTGTAATAATCTCTTTGATCTGAATTCCTCCTCTGCCACCTGGGAAGAGAGGGGAGAGAGAGAGAGAGAGAGAGAGAGAGAGATATTTAAAAAATAAGGAGAGAAGAGGGAAAAGTGAGGAGAGAAGAGAGGAGAGAATGATGAGGTAACATACTGGGGGCAGTAGTCAGTATTCTAGTCCACTTATCACTTATCACATCACACCCCAGTAAACTCAACATGTGTTTCATTACTCAAACTCATGCACACGGACAGTGAGGAGTCCCTAAACTCCTAAATGTGGGATAAATGTGCCGTTTGTGGGACTGCGCCAATGACCTGGCGCTCGAGCAGGACTTGCCTGTGTGGATGTATCTGTATCTAATGTGTGTTTCCGCTGGGACAGAGGCATGGGGTGAGTCCTGAGGGGTGCTGGTGTGGGGCGGGGTGCTCCCTGCGACATGGAAAAGTGTGGATGAGAGAGAACCCCGCCCACCACCACACCCCAGGGCTCCGTCCTCTAAAGCTGGAGCAGAAACTCCATGTGTCTGAACAGGAAAACAAGGCTCGAGTTTATGTGATCTGTCAAAAACCTACTGCCTTTGTCTTCAGCATAAGTGTGTGTGGATCATCACATACTGTGTGTGTAGACTCCCCACCTGCTTTATCAGACACGCCTTACACATGTACACAGGTACACCGGTTTTACAGTTTCACAGGTCTTACAGATACACCTGCCATCTGTCTTTATGAGTAGCAGGTTTTCAGCCTGGGATACACCAGTGTCAGTGTGCCATGTCACATCTCACAAACAAAGATGTTCCATATAATAAGACAGAGAATAGAAGATCAGCCTACGTTTCCTCTCTCTATGTCATTGGGATTAGATAACGATTTAAATAGTTTCACTTCATGTTTTGGTGGAGGGTTGAAGGTGAAACTGCAGTGGATTGGGGAGAGAAATGTGACATTTAATGAGGTCATCTATCATGTTTGCTTAAAGCCAGTGTGTGGGATCATACAGGCAGGCAGGTTGCCAGGTTACAGTTTCAGTAAACATTCAGTTTGTTTTCTACATTCTCTAAGGATCAAACCTTGTTTGTAACTGTGCTGCTGCCCCATTTCCATGGTAGCCATGATTCTACCTGAAAGCCCATCTGCACTCTAATAGGAGCCTGACCTGCTGCAGGTCTCAGCAGAGACTGAGAATGGAAGCCTGAGTACATCTCTAAGCAGAGACTGGTACCTGCTCGTGGTTTCCTGACAGCTGCTATACACACTAACTTTTCTTACCTGAGAAAGTGTAGGATGTATCTGTGAATTCTGGCAGTCTGAAAACCATAGAATGAGAGAGTGTCAGTGGGAGGTTTGGATAACGTCAAGCCTTAGTTTCTGTTAGCAAAACAGCAAATCCTCTAAAAGTTGCACAATGCCTTCATGCCAGTCTAAATCAGACAAGAGCTCTTGTGTTCGTTTCTGAGGGTGTTATAATTTGTTACTGTTTGCATCAACTTGACAGAGGCTTACTTGAAGTCATCTCCTTCCAGGAGCTTCTTGTAGGTGGCAATCTCTACATCCAAAGCAAGCTTCACGTCGAGCAGCTCCTGGTAGGCCAGAATCTGTTTGTGAAGGTCGGCTTTGGCCGCCTCGATGGCAGATGTCAGGCTGGCGATCTGGGACTGGTACTCTGCCACACCCACGCTCACCTGGGTACTGGCCTCTGCCAACGCCTGCTCCAGGGTCATGTTCTAGAAAAGCAAGCCCAAACCAACCACAGGTCCGCATGCAATCAAAAAGTGTCATGAAATGTCTTCAGAATGCATTCAGAGGTTTTGAAATTATATAGGATAAAGTTAGGTGTTAAATGCACATGAATCCCCTTCTTGTTGTGTTAGCACTCTGAAAAGCACTGCACCTCAGTAAGTGATGTCAGTGAATGTTTACTACTTAGAGTGGTGCTTCTTCTGAACTGTTAGGTGCAGCTTTTCACCATCGTTGTGGCAGTCACAGCCAAACCACTTCCTGAGTCATATTTCCTGGACCATGTGGCTGTGATTTATTGTAAAAACCTATACACACTGGCTGGTAAGCGGTACTGTTCTGTGCAGCACCCAGACTTATGCTGACGTCAAGATAGGCAGGATCCTGCCCCAAACAACCACCTCCACCACCAGCAGCAGCTTCCCCAGCCTGTTTTGCTTCCTTTTCTGCCGGTTTATTTCATTATCTACTAACTAAAATTTCAACAGAAATCCCCACTAGGAAAATAAATACAAACAAATGCATTTATGAAGCACTGGGCAGGGGATAACCAGTAAACGATTCCACTTAACCAGAGTTAAACATGAAAACGAATGATCATCACATATTATGACAAAGACAGCTGTGTAATGACTGGTTTCATACATCTGCTCTAATCAAAATGCCCATTAGGCACAAAAAAGGGATGTGAGGCTGTCAGTGGATTAACCATGCAGGCTTCTGCTCAGGTGATTGTACATTCCCAGAGTTCCGATGAGAAAGGTATTACTAAGCTATCAATGAGGCACTCCTTAAGAAGTACATTAAAGAGCCCCTCCCCCTCACCTGGGTGACGAGCCCCACACCTGTGAGCTCAGTCCCTCACCTGGGTGACGAGCCCCACACCTGGGAGCTCAGTCCCTCACCTGGGTGACGAGCCCCACACCTGGGAGCTCAGTCCCTCACCTGGGTGACGAGCCCCTGAAGCTCTATGCCCAATGCCTGCAGTTCTTTCCTGGCTGCCGTAATTTCAACTTTGGCCGATGCCACGGCCTCTGTGCTCTTCGCATTAGCAGTGTGGATCTCATCCATCTGAGGACAGAGGACAAAATATCCCTCATATTCTGGGGGCCAAACTAGTTTAACACTGACATTAAAATCCATATGTACAACAAATGGAATATATTACATGTTTTATGTAACACATTTCCGTCTACATGTTCTATGGTTAGTCACATGTGCAGTTATTTTTCGTATTTAGAGTATGAAACAAAAGATTTAACTTTTGTTAACAAAAGATTTAAGTTCTGAGACCATCTTGAACCATGTAACCAAGCATGCAATTAATGTTCAAGTTGATCATTTCATTTCTTTAGGTTTCCTGTACCATTCACATACAAATGTGCATTATCTGTATATTCACCTTAAGTTTGTAGTAGGCTTCAGCCTCCTCTCTGTTCTGCTGGACAGATTTCTCATATTCCACGCGCATCTTGTTGAGCGCAGTGGAGATGTCGAAGGACTTGCCGGTGTCCACCTCGATCATGGAGACGGAGGTGTCCATGGTTGTGGTGCCTAGCTTTGCCTGCAGAATTGACAGCTCCTGTGGAGGGAGAAGAAGCAGCAAGGAAGCTGGACTGAACACAGCTGCTGAACTGCAGTACTTCTACAGTCAATTTCAATGACATTAGTGCATATAAGCTACATGTTGTAGGTACCTCTTCTTGGGTCTTGGTGACAAAGTCCAGTTCACTCTTGAGACTGGAGAACTTTGCATCCAAATCGATTCGCAGGTCAGATGCTGCTTCGATATCCTAAAGATGGAAAAGCCGTGGTCAAAGGTCAAAAGTGCTTTTAATACCTTGCAGATTTGTCACATAACCATAAATACAGGTATGTCAAACCAAAGATGTTGTGAAACTTGCCTTTTTCATAGCAGCACAGTCAGCCTCAAGCTGAAACTTCACGCCTTGTTCAAAGTCAAACCTTAAAAAAATAAAAATAAAAAAAGACAAAAAATCTGATAATGCTATTTTCTAGAAACATATAGCAACACCATAAGTAAACTCTTATTTTAATTAGATGACACTGTAGTATACATTGTTTAAGATAACTATATTTAGTCATAATGTTTGTACTGAATCACTCACTTGGCCTTGAGCTCATGGGCAGAGCCACGCACGTTATCGAGCTCTATCTCCAGCTTGATGGTATCGAGAGTGAGCAGCTGCAGGGTGATGCGGTACTCACTCAGCTGAGCCTCATACTCCACCGTGTTGGTGCTGGACGCCTCAGGGGACGTGTCCGCCCCTCCAGTCAGCTGGGAGAGCTTGGCCTCCAGAGTGGCGTTTTCCTGCTGCAGCGCACGCACCTTGGTCATGTAGGAGGAGAATCGGTCGTTCAGACTGGACAGCGTGGTCTTCTCGGCCTGGCGCGACAGGATGGGTGCCACAGCGGGTCCCGACGCTCCTCCGGTGGCGAGAGCCGAGCCTGCACTCAGCCCCCCTGCCGCCACAGTCCTGCCCATGGTGAACGCCGGGCTAACGGCCAGGGCGCCCAAGCCTGCCCCAGACCCCAAGGCGAGCCCAGATGTGGCTCCTCCGCCCACACCCAAGCCAAACCCCAAGCCCAGGCCTGCTCCCGCGCCTCCCCCAAACCCCAGACCCAGCCTGCCACCACCGACACCGCCAAGGCCCCCGGAGAAACCGGAGAACCTGGAAGAAGTTAAGGACAAAGCTATGGACATGGCGGACAGTTGTGGAGTAACGCAACAAGTACAGTTGGAGAGACCAGCGAGTGCAGGAGACTGGAGGACCTCGGCAGAGGTTTATATGGAGTCAGTAACAGGGAGGGTGGGCGAAGGAATGAGCCAGGACTTGATGGTAAATGTTCTGTGCCCCTCCAAATTCCATGGACGCTGAACCCACTCTCCCTGAAGGAAGGACCTGTCTCTGTGAACCCACTCTCCCTGAAGGAAGAACCTGTCTCTGTGAACCCACTCTCCCTGGAGGAAGGGCCTGTCTCTGTGAAATATGGATGATATGTATATGCTGTGTGACAGATGATGAGCAGTGTGAACACTCTCCATCAAAGGTCCACTGACACGCTCACTAACTCAGAGCTACCAATAAGCACTCAGTAATCATCAGCACAGAGAGTTTCTATGCTACAATTATATGAGAGCTTCCTTTTATCTGAAAGACTAGTGGCATTAGTTCTGAGGCTAATCTGCTGATGTAAATTCATGTGGGATGTAATAACCAGCCATCCAAAAGAAAAATAAAAGACTTCTGGCAATCCAAAGTATATGGCAGGTATCACTAGATACATCTTTCTACTGTACAGACATGTTGCTGTTGTTCCTAAGTTGTGGAATTTGACGGGTTCTGCCTGGTCTTGAAACCCTTGAGGAGAGTTTAAGCAGCTGTGTAAAAGATCCCCACCACCTGCCTGCTTCTCTGACAGGTAACGCTCCTGCACCTATGGCTCCATCCACAGTTACAGGACAAATGCCTGTACGTGCCTGTCTGGTTGGAACTGGAACCAGAACATTAAACAAAGTAGCATTAACCGTCAGAGTCTGTTACAGAAAGCGGCGGTTAATGTCAAGAACAGCAAATAATGCTGTGCTGACACTCAATGACTGAAAAAAAACAACTTGTCCTTACATAGAATAGCTCTTGCCAAAGGCACACTACATGTGGCACAGTTCACTGTCTCATTTAGCCAACTGCAGACGTGTATGTTTTATCTTTTTATCTATTCCAGTTTTACCAATCGATTCTAGAGCACTGCTTTATATACTGATTCTGACGGCTTGATTAGATGCTTGAAATGACTTTAAAAGAAGTGCTGTGTCATTGGGAAAGAACTTTTGTCACAAAGAACATTTCTGAAGCATACACAGACCTCTATATTTACACGCAAGGCTGTGTACATGCACAGACCTCCATATTTATAGGCTGTGTACATGCTGTGTACATGCTGTGTACATGCTGGCTTTCTCATTCTTGCACAAGAGCAGGAGCTGTAAACCCAAATCTGCAGAGTCAGATGACAGCGGAGCTACTGATGGGCAGTGGGCTGGCAGGCAGGGCTGTGTCAGGCCTGCAGTGGGCTGGCAGGCAGGGCTGTGTCAGGCCTGCAGTGGGCTGGCAGGCAGGGCTGTGTCAGGCCTGCAGTGGTCACTGCTACTTCTGTGCCTGCACGCATCTGGAGTGAAGCAGCAGCCTCCCCCCCAAGCTGCACTGGTAGGACTTGCACTTCAGACAATGGCTGAGGATCAGCTCCTCAGGAAGAACCACCGTCTCAACAAGGAAGAACCACCATCTCAACAAGGAAGAACCACCGTCTCAACAAGGAAGAACCACCATCTCAACAAGGAAGAACCACCGCCTCAACAAGGAAGAACCACCGTCTCAACAAGGAAGAACCACCGCCTCAACAAGCCAGGCACATATAAGATAAAATTTATAAGCTTTACAAGAAAAGGTCTGAAATCCTTTTGCATTCTCTAGATTTCTGAATGCCTGTTAAATGTGACTCGTTGTTAAATGTGACTGGTTGGGGCAGCAGGGCAGTTGAAAGTATAAAATGGGTTTGTTGTTTTTTTTTTTAAATGAAATGTCTTTATAGTGATATCTGGTGCCCTCCTTTCTGAAGACAGAAGTGCAAGGTGAATCTAAGATTAACACAGGATGCAAAATGAGAAAACCACAATTCCCCCTCCCTCTGTAGTGTCAAACAAGCAGTGCTTCCTTTCTCATGAGAAATGTGTTGCGTCTTTGCCTTGAAGGATCTCTTATCTGATGCATGTGATCTTTACACCTAATGCATTGTATGTTTATAGTTATTGTTTCTCAACCTGACATGAAAGACACAACAACTCTGGGGATGACACACACACAGGACTACACACACACACACACGACTACACACACAGGACTACACACACACACACACACAGGCTTGTTAGGAAGCCAAAGCTCTTGGTTCGCCCAACCAAGCGTTCACTTCCATGGTGGACCTCAGAATCTTCTCCCTTATTAAAGCACCAACCTGTATTTCTTCAACAGGTCGATGATAAGACTGTCCTATCAATCATTTCAACTCAACCATTTCTTGTGTAAGTAAATGCAGGACAGCACACGCTCCTTACAGCTTTAAGTATGCAGTTCCAGCAGCCTCAGGCTTTGCTTTAGAAGGCTTGAAGTCAGCTGGGGTAACCCTTCAGTAAAATATTGTAAATCTTTCATGAACATTTAAACTATACACTTTCACAATTAACTTTTATTTCAATAAGAACAAAAGTGCAACCCATTTCAGACAGGAAAGGCAGAAGACTGGCAGAACGCGCGATCTAGCAATGTAAGGTTACCACTTCCACTGATTCAGTCACGAAGCTGATTAAATTCTTCTAAAATTGATGTAGATGAGGTTTGGAGGTCATAATTCGTTTAACGTTTAGAGTAAAATGACTCACAAACTTGCGGTCTCAGTTTTATATCTGCGACACGCTAGTCGGGATCACTTCCGTCTGTCTCACATGTACAAAAGTGTGAATTACTTATCTACGTATCTTGCTGATCCCGTATGTTTGCTTGCTTTCAGAGTCACAGCCAGGAGTTTACTGGCCATCGGTAGTACATGTGTGGTGCTGAATTCCCGGTGGTTCGCTCTTTGTGTGGGCTGCTAAAGTGAACATCTATGTGATTTTGTTCTACAGTATAGATCAGGTCTTATAAAATGATTTTTCTAGTTCTTGGTGAACACCATGATGAATACTGTAATCGGCGCTGAGTGCCGATGCTCGTATTGCATTATACTGTATATTTACAGGAATCTCCCCGGCACGAATGGGGCATAAAATAGACGGCTTTTGGGAGTTTTGTGAAGGAAGTGTGGGTCGCTAGCCTCACTTCCTTCACTAGGGAGGCAAATATAGGAGGATTTTTGTACTTTGTGTATTCGGTGCTTTCTGGAAGTGTAATGTTTCTTTATTTCTTATTTTGCAGATCTAGTTTATAACTATCTATACAATATGGGGCTATCTGAGACCATAAGTCAGTGAATATTTATAATTATGTGATTTCTTTTTTTGTTAAACAACGATTCAATTCAGTTCAATCCAAAAATATTTATATAGCGCTCTTTACAACACACATTGTCACAAAGCAGTTTTACAAACGTATGGGCCCATATCCCTAATGATCAAGCCGATGGTGATAGGGCAAAGAAAAACTCCCTAGGAGAATATGGAAGAAACCTTGGTAGACCAAGATTTTTAACTAGTTTTTGAATACACCTACCTGAACATCCAGTCAACGAAGCATTACAATTTTTTTCTGCATCATGCAGAGACAAAATATTTCTTACTTTAGGAATGTTTCTGAGGTGGTAGTAAGCTGTCCTAGAAATACTGTCTACATGAGCCTCAAAAGAAAGACTGAAGTCAATAATCACACCAAGGTTTTTTTTTTACTGCTTTACCATCCAAAGAACTAAATCTGAAAGCTTACGTCTAACTGCCTGTAGTTGTAGTATTTCTGTTTTATCTGAATTTAGGAGAAGAATGTTGTTTAGCATCTACTGTCTAATGTCCATTACACATTCCGTAATTTTATCAAGATGATTTCTCTCATCAGGTTTTGCTGAAATGTAGAACTGTGTGCTTAACAATGAAAATGAATACTATGTTTGTGAATAACTTCACCCAAAGGTAAAAAATACAAGGAGGAAAACAATAGACCTAAAACAGAACCCTGAGGAAAACCAAACTTCACTTTCGTCTGCTTAGAGAAATGGGAATTATTGTAGTTATAAATCCTTTATTCCTGCCATAATTTTTTTTTTACATATGCTGCCATCACAGAATCAGATCATAACCATGTTGTCCTCCCTCGACCTTCATGATGCCACTTTTGGACAGAACTTTTGCAGTTTTATGTCTGCTTCAATCTATGATTTTCTGTTGAATAACAACTCAGACTTGATCTCTCCCTCTTTCTGGTTGGCCCAGAAAGTCCTGAAAAAGGCCTGAATTTAGTACCTAGAACTAAATTTCATTCCTGTTACTGGGAAATGGGCAGTGGGCAAGGTCACAGCTAACTTTCCACTCCAGAACGTAAATTACAAAGGAGAACATCTTGACTGTAGAAGTTGTCAGAGAGACCAGTTTTTCATCTTGGCATACTTCCTTTATCTCTGGTGACATATCATGTTCATTTTATAATGTAGTACAGTAAATATATTGCATTGTTCCTTTAGGTACATTTTAGCACAGGTTTTCTCTTTCAGGCTGAGCTTTCACTACTGATAGAAAAATATTACGTTAGGTCTTTTCTACACTCCCTACACTGGTAAAACAGTGTTCACTTGGGAGGGAAACAAAGGGGAACTGCTGAAGCCAACTATCAAGGGGCCTCAGGATGAACCCTTGTGTCATCACATCTGGACAGCTGCTTGTACGTGATCAACAGCCCCGTGGTTTTCTTGTGTTGTTACAAGAGAAACTGCACTTCTAGACAACAATGCATGGACTTACTGTAGTGTATCAGCTGAAAATTCTGGAAAATTTATTCTGGATATTATTTCTTTATTTTAATTGACTGCACATATACCTTCTCCTCCAGCCTTTCTGCTTACTGAGGTTTATGTTTAAGGGATGAGTTTAAAAACTGGGCAGGAAATGGATTGTGTAAAAAAAATATATATATATATATATATATATATATTTTTTTTTTAAAGCACTTTGTTACTTGTGACTACACCAAGACTGTACAACTGTGCTAAGATGACTAATATACACATGCTAAAGTGACATACGTGACCCATAACACTTTCCCTGTTAGCTAGCGTGTCTATCTGCCACACTACCCACAACAAAACCTCATGGTTATTCCTGCTGGAGTCATATAGTGCCCATGTTTGTTTCATAAACTTTCTAGCAGCAGAGAGAACTGAGCTCAGGCAGGATGCCTGAATCTAGCATGAAAACAATGCTTTCACCAAGCTGTCCTGGAGACCCTGACACACCACACTGCTGAGATGTCGGTATTAATCATGTTCTCATGGTCAGCAGTTCTGAAAAGCTCAGTTGAATGTTTTCAGAATTTTACCTAGTGAAATTCAGTGAAATTTGTTTGTGTTTTATAGCCATTTGTTTGTTTTATAGTCATTTCTCAACAGGTCTATTTCTCAAGCAGTTCTGCAAAGATTTAGATTCTCACAGGTCAGCAAAACACAAGAAACTACAACTGAACAATGACAACATCCCTGAGAAGAAGGAACAAATGCAAACCAAGCCACAAAAAAAAGAGGATCCAGCGTCTGTCTGCCACCAAGTAATTAATGAAATTAATTGCCTTTAAAATATATATATAAAAAGAAAAATGAGGACATAACTGCAATGAATGAGCTTCCTAATGAGATTAATGGAGATTAAGGAGATTCATTTTTAGATTAGATTAGATTAGATTAGATTCACAGAAAAATGCTGTGTAATGAGTGATATGCTTGCATATACTAATAAGGTGCATTTACAGTACAGAAAGTGCAAGGGTGCAGATAGAGGGAGTGCAATGTAAATTAAAAGCCATTGCTTTTTGAGTATTGGAATCTGTACAAACTGTGTGTAGGATGTCAGATTGCTGTATAACCAGATGGCTGGCCAACCTGATCCCCCGACCGAGACCAGTCTGGAGCAGATACTCACTAACATCCACTCCCAATGGGAGAGGAATATAGAGAAAACCTAGGCAGAGACAGATTTGAGCTGTTTGAGCTCCTGTGTGTTTGCTAGCCCTGACTCCTCTGCCTCAGCTCTTCAGAACATTTTTACCAGCTGGGTCAAGCTTGTTAAACATAGGCTGAAGTTGAATCCTGTATGTGGGTCGATCCCAAGAGGAGGTTTGGTGATCTCTGCTTTAAGCCCAGGGACAGCCAGCTGGATCTGTTCAGTTAGTTCAAGTACATCACAGAACAGGACTGGTTTGTATGGTTTGTTGCCGCAGGTTTTGGATGGGCTACCACAGAAAACTCTGTGGGTGTGTGATCACCAGGTTGAGAGTGTGGGCAGTACGTGATCACCAGGTTGAGAGTGTGGGCAGTACGTGATCA
>JAOYMR010000015.1:12020146-12030708 GCA_025802075.1 Tenebrosternarchus preto | reverse complement strand
AAAAACAGCCAGTTTAAGAGTTCAAAACTCTAATGCCACCTAACAGCTTTCAGTAGAACAATCATTGTAATAATAATAAAAAAAACACTTCTTAGCTGCCGCCATCTTGTTCAACAATATACAAACATACAAATATCGGTCATTATTTGATATCCCACTCTACTAGCTCTAACTTGAATTTGGTGTCTGAATTGAGAGTGAATGTTAGGTTCTGTCACCCTCTACAGGTGCCCAGGTGGTTCTACAGAGCCAGAAGGAACACCTGCTCCTCCTCCACCTGGTTCCAAGCAGCACAGCTCCACACTAGCAGATGGTTCCACAGCTTTGCTCACTTTCAGACGTGTAAAAAGAGAATAAAGGCAATAAATTGCCTCAGTCTGATGTAATTAGAATCATTTCCCACAGGTAAATCGACAGAAATGAAGACGGGTTCTAACATGCATCTTTTCTTCCTCTTTATTGTTCACTACAGAGTTTAAGTTTGGAAACAAAACTTTAAATTGCTTTTATCTTAAGCTTAGCATTGAATTGTATCAGTGTATAAATAAAGAGCATCAATGGAAGAGTTTTTTTTTATTTGGTAAAAGAATCGCTGAAATCTTTATTGCTTCGTGCAGGAGACTATTTTGGTTTTCGGTCTCATTCATCCCATTGTGTAAGAAAACAGAGACCAAAATGAGAAATAACTGGTAGGGTTAGCTGGGCTGGAAGAATATCTACATCCAGGTGCTCCACAATAACAGTAATGACACCTGTGTGTCCAGCCTCTCAGACGTCAAACCATAATCCTACAGTCATTATTCCAAAGTTCAGGAAGCCCACAAATTACAGTGCATTTATGCTTCAGGTTCTCTAAAAAACACCACATGAACAGACCGTGTGAAATTGGCATGTTTATTCAGCAGAGCCAAAACCAAGCGAGTGTCTATGTATGTATAAAACAAGTTAAAAAGTTATAAAGACACATAAAACACATTTCCCCCAATTTAGTAAAAACAAAAAAAGAACCAGTGTTATTGTTGTTGCCTAGTCGGGTCTCCTATGATGGAGAAGCAGCCAGCGCAGAAGCGCACGGGGAGGATCTTGGGGACAACAGAGACAGCTCTCCTGAATCGTGGACTCTCCGACGGGGCTCCCCTGACCTGTAGGAGTGAAGGGTCACCAGGTCAGACACAGATCCCAGAACAGCTCTGTAAGACAGACCAGGATCTTCCTATAGGAACATCTACCCTTCATCAGTTAAGTATCCTTTAATCCTTCTTTTCATCTGTTATTTATAGGGTAATGGTTGAACATAGTTTGAGCAATAAATTTTTTTCTTGATAGAATGAGAATATTTTATAATGCATCTCCCACACTCACCTGAGTCTCGAGATGTCCTCTCTCCACAGGTTCTGACAGAATTCTTGGCTGAGATGTCTGTATCATTCAGAGTGCAAGAAGAAATCATTTCAGTGTCAGCAGTTTAAAAAAAAACAAAACACCTTTAAAAATGTACCCCGCCATGTTTTTTTTGAAAATCACTAATCATTCTACCGTCTGACGGGTGTCTGCGGCAGCAAACAGCGTGTGGCTGAACAGGCCGAGGATGACGACCAGCGCTACTCTCTGCATCCTGACTGGGGTTTGCGTCTGTTCTGTCCGAGTGTCAACGGCGTGTCTGCTGCGGCCACGTCCACCTCATAAACCCGCAGCTCCAGGCAGGGGGCGGAGCTCAGCGCTGACATCACCCTTTGCGTCACTCGGTGAGTAAACAGTACAGCGTTTGGCGTAACAACCACAACCACACAGCTAAACATGTTTGTCTTCTGGTAAAATAATCAAAAATAAGAAAAACAGGCAACTCATGTCCATTAAAAAAAAAACAAACAAAAAAGATCCCAAGATTTATTTAAAGACAATTAGGAATGTTTATGAAGTAAATAAGTCCAAGACAAAAATTCAGTCACTAGTTTAAAGATCCTTCAGTTTAAATCAGAGCGGTATTAGGGTGATCACCTCAGCTCTTACATCTCAGAGGTAGATAAAGATCTGACAGACAGGAAAGAGCAGTACACATACTGATCTGATCCAGCAGTACACATACTGATCTGATTCTCCATCTACAAACTTTCAACTTGATTCTTAATTTCGAGATAATAACCTAACTAACCTAACGAAAATAAATAAAAACTCTGTGGTCCTGAAGTCAAAATTGAAAAGTAGTAAAATAAAATAAAAAATACTGCACCATGACTGAAGGTTACAATACATACTGCTATATAATACATACTGCTATAAAAACACATTTGGAAAGATCAGGAGTGCAGCAATGGCCAACAAATACAGGAATGCATCACCAAAGTGAAAATTCACAGTCAGGAATCCCAAATTCAGATCTGTTACTCGCGACTCGGCGTAGCTACAGTTCTGCAGGGTGATATTTCCAGATGTGCCTGCCAGAGTCCTGCACTGAAGGGGAGCGACTCCCCCACCACAGGCCTCAGTGCCACGGCACAACAAACAGTGAAACTACGTTAATGCTGGTCGTTACATGCCACCAGTTGGACCTCTTTTTGGTATCAATCTTTTGATTTCTATCCATTATAAAAAGAGAGAGCAGCCTATGAGGTAAGTCAGGTCAGAGTCATCGGTCATAACCCTTCTATCCCACTAGGGGGCACCAGGTTGTCTGTGTACAAACTGCAAGGTCTGTTGGGCAGTAACCCAAAGCTGGTGAGCAGCAGTCACAAAACAGACACAGCCAAGAACTCTATCGTGTCGTACGCATCCGAAAACAGAGAGAGAGTGTAAACGGAGTCCGAAGATCATCCCCATGACGATGGAGCAGGCCAGGGCACCTTGCTCTCAGTTAAATGGCAGTTTAGTCGCTGTGAGCCTTCAGCATCATCACGTTCAGTACAGAAAACAATCCCAGAAGAACCGTGTTCACAACATATTATAAAAACACAAAAGAAAAATTGTCATTACTAAAAAACATAAGATTGCTATACATTATATCTGTTATAATGCTCTCCCAATTAATATCAATTTGCTGGTCATTATCTTTCAGTGGTTAAACTCATTTTCCTATTCTACACTAAATAAGATTCCAGTTTAGAAGAGTCAATTTATCCCTAACAAATGTTGATTTCTTTCATCATCATAACATTCCTGTATCTGTGCGCGTGCGCGCACACACACACACACACACACACACACACTTCAGAATGTGTATACACATACAGCAGCACACACTACACATGCTCATAAGAGTTCAGTGGTCCATCCCGTCTCAGTAAAACCCTTTAGCAGAAAGGCTCGAATGCAGAAAATGCCAGCCAGTCCCATCATACACTGCTTCTTAAACCATACTTAAACCATACTTAAGCCATACTTAAACAGTAACTATCTGATGTTTCTGAGTGTGACGCGTGTAGTAAAAAAAAAAAAATAAAAAAGTCATCAATATACTGTCATTTGCTTGGCTTTCTGTAACCAGCCAAGAATGTAGTATTTAAGGGTAAAACATGGTGACTGTGAACCCACTGTGGAAGTTCAGCACATAGCGAGAACATAAAATGTCCAAACTGGTGCACAGTGCTGTAGCTAGGCAGGCTGGAGGGGCACGCAAGCCACGCCCACACCACCCTCATGGCAGCACATGGGTGACAGGAACGTCCAGCGGTCGCTCTCGGGGTCGTACATCTCCACCGAGCTGAGGTTGGACTGTCCGTCGTAGCCTCCGACGGCATACAGTCGGCCGCAGTTGGCCACCAGGGAGACGCGGCTGCGCCGTGTGTTCATGGCCACTAGGTGGCTCCACTGGTCGGTCACGGAACTGTACACTTCAGCGCCACTCAGGAAGGCGGAGCCATCATAGCCGCCCACCACATAGAGCTGGCTGCCCAGAGCAGCCGCGCCGTGCCGACAGCGCTTGTTCATCATGGGTGTGGTGGGATGCCACAGAGCTGTGTGCTGGTTGTAGTACTCCACCTACAACCACGGGAGGGACGGGAGAAACAAACACTTAGTCTGAAATACTCCTACCTCTTCCCATCAGCCTTAGCATTTTCAGAAAGTAAAAATAAGAGGTCTGTTACGTATATGGACGATTCAAAGATGGACACCATTCACCTACAGAACGCTGCTATAGCGAGTTCCCTCTCCCTTCCCTCTCTCTCTCCGTCACTAACCGTGTTGAAAATCTGTAGTCCATCATGGCCACCTGAAACAAATATCCTTCCTTCGAACACGGTCACACCAGCAGCGCTGCGACTCGCACTCATCTCCGTCACAGTCGTCCACCTGCGACAGAAGAACAGGAAGTCCGATCACTGCACCGTTACGGCAGCGACGCGATGCTTCCGGAAGAACGGCGGAAGGTCCCACCTGTCCGTTTGTGGAGAATAGCACTCCACCGAACAGAGCGAGGACTTGCCATCGTAGCCTCCACACACGTATATGTGGCCGTCCAAGACCACGGTCCCCATCGCACTTCAGAGAGGAGAAAGAGGAGCCGTTTACACACTCCAGCACACCAGTGTGTGGAAGCCACTCCACAGCATCACGATGGATTAATTACACTTCAATTTAATCTCAACTCAACAACTGTACATTTTATTTGGGTTCAGGCATCATGTTAAATAATCCCCATCATTTATATTTCAGTGGATTCCTTGCAGAGAGGCATCAGGCTGATGTCAGAACCTGCTCTGTACTCAAGTACAGTACAGCCTCAGCTTTGCCTGCACCATCATCAACTACAAGCTGCAAATTCACAGACAGGGTAAAGGGCTCCTACACGTCACATGACCATCTAGTATTCAAATGAGGCATTTCAATCTCTCATTCAAATTAGTCTGATTCAAAGCTCAAATAGATTATTCAAATTAGAAAGGCTTTTGAACTAATGCTCTGCAAGAACCTCTTTTGTGATTCGTTGTGACCCTGCAGGAGGAGCGAGGCGGACGGGCTTTACCTGCGCTGCCTCTTCATGCTGGCCACCCTGTTCCACGTGTCCGTCTCCGGGTTGTACACCTCCACCGTACTGAGCCGAGACTGCCCATCATAACCACCAATGGCATACAGCAGGCCATTGACCACGGCCACGCCCACTCGACTCCGGGCTGTGCTCATTGGTTGACAGCGCTCCCAGCAGTTACCAATTGGGTCAAAAACTTCTACGATATTTAACGAGTCACCTGGATATAAAAGACATGGTTTTATATTTTGAACAAACTCACCAGAGACGTGTGTGTGTGGAACTGCAAGACATTCAGGTGTGTGATGTGGGTGTGTGCTGAGGCACCTGCGCCATTGAGCCCTCCGACAGCGTAGACGAGTCCTGTGATGGAGGTGCAGCACCTCTGCCGGGTTTTGAAGGCGGGGAGACGTGGCCTCCGCTCAGGCATCAGATGGTAATCCTTTGCTTCATCCACCAGATCCCTGTTCAGAGGGACACACACACACACACACACACACACACACACACACACCATGTGTCACATTACGTGTGTGTGTGTGTGTGTGTATGAGAGAGAGACATCAGCTTACATCGGGAGCTACAGAATTCATCCCACTGCAAAACCACTGGCCCTTACACATAGTAATAAACTGTACATTCTATATAAACTGTACATACTTAATACCACATCAGGTCTCCCCAGACATTGCTAGTGCAAACATAGGGCTGCAGGTGTGTGGTTGGTGCAGCCTGTAGTGCTGTGGCTAGGTGGTAGCAGACCTGCATCTGTGGCAGCAGCGCACCAGCTCATCCTGCTGAACGTGGTCGGTGAGGAACTGAGGGCGGCACAAGGGCAGGCGGGTCCTGGAGAGCAGCTCTGGCAAGCAGGACTCACGTTCTTCCCGCTGGTGCCGCACCCACGCCAGCACTGCCTCGAACACCTGCGGGGCAGGGCAGAGTGCGAGGCACTCAGGGTTACGCCTGGAGTCTCTGCTTGCCCTCTGCACAAGTGTACATTTTCTGCACCCGTTGCATTATAAGAGCACACCTAATGTTTTGCGGTCTCATTTCCCACCCCCCCTCTCTTCACCTCCCACTCAGTCGAGCTACTCATGCTACATTTAAGATTCAGGAGATACCGGAGATCCAGATTTCTGACTCATGATCTGCTGATCTGCCTGATCCACCCTGATGTCCATCCTCTTCTTGAGCCTCACCAACTGAATATCACTCACTGCTGGAAATGCATAGATTTCACTGTTTGTTATTGTGGTGCCTGATGGTTGGCCAGAAGAGGATGGACCCCCTCGTTGAGTCCTGGTTCCTCTCAAGATTTCTTCCTCTTGCTCTCACAGACTGCTCCCCCACCCCGGGCCAGCTCCGCCTCCACACCAGCTCCACCCACCGCGGTTCCCCCAAATACACACCTGCTCCTCGGCCTTCACATTCAGTTCGTCACAGCCGACAAGCTCCAGCACCTCCTCGGGACGCAGGCTCAGGAACTCCTCAGACACGGAAACCTCCGCAAAGTGCTGGTGCACGAAGCAGCTGGCGGCGTCGTACAGGGTGGTGCACATCATGGTCTCGGCAAACTGCCGAACACCCAGACAGTTCTTTGGGTGCAGCCTGTGTCCAACGAACATCAGAACAACGTCACTCACATGTGAGACTCCAGCGCCGCGTTCAGCAGCGGCAGCACAGAGGACAAGGAAGAGGAGGGTACCTCTCTTGGAGAAAGGAGCAGCAGGCGTCCTTGACGTTCTGAAGTTGCAGGAAGCTCGCACCAACCAGAAGGGCCTGCACGTTCTGCTGGTCTATGGCTATGTGCCCGTTGTACGCAAAATTTATTAGAGCCTCAAGTGCACTTGGAGAGGGAATAAAGTAAAAAGCAGAATCTCACCATCAGTCAAACAGATCAATAAGCTGAGCCTTTTAAATTATTCCAAAACCTGACAGAGGTACACCTTTGTTTTACATATACAGATAAAACCAGACCTGGAATAAAACACACAGAAAATCCTCATTTCTCCATTCAGTCCTACAGCTTATTCTTGATCTGGTGATCTACTGGTGATAGAAGGGCTACCTGGGATCCATGCCTTGCATAACGATCTCATCCTGTTTGCATTCCATCATGTCATTGGTGAACATGGCGTGGAAATAGGGCACAGATGCTGCTAGAACGATCCTGTGAGCGCTGAACTTGTGCTCCCCCACCTGCAATATAACCCCACCCCAACACACACACGCACACGCACAGACATGCACACACGCACGCGCACACAACAGGCTTTTGAGTAGCATCTAGCCATGTACACACCTGTAGCGTAACAGGAACGCGTAAGCTTATGCTGATCATGTCATGAGCGCTGACAGTGGCCGGCTGTGTAGTGAGCGCCGGGAGAGCTGGAGTTGATAGGAGAATTGAAAACAGGGCAACTAAAACATGTCAGGTTTAACCCAACTACATACGATAAGCCTAATCAGTGCGACAGACAGTAAAATCACAGTGGTTTGCTGGCGCTGTTAGCCAAGAATAACCAGCACTTTTTAATCATTCCATCCACAAAAAAACACTTACAGTGCCGAATGACCATGATCTTACAAAAAAGACGTGTTTAATCATGTAGCTGAATCATCTAGCAAAGCCCGTTCACGGCTGACGTGCTCATCATGAACAAGTGGACAACACCACCATGAACTGACAGCCGATCTGTAACCGGTGAAAGACTGCGCTCTTTCCTCTTGCCCGTGAGACATTTCGACACAGTTAATGGTTGGCGTTATGTTATAAAACAAAAATATATACAAATGCCCAACCAACTTAAAAAATAGAAAGCTGAAACGCTGGTATCTATCCATCAATAGCTACATGCTAGCTACATCTTAACGGTTAACTTAGTAGCTCCTCGTTAGGGCGAAAAAAATTAGCTAGCCAGCTAAACACGTTAGCTAGGTAGTTAGTTTGAACAAGCATACCCCCAAGAAACTGATTATTAGCAAAATATCACATTGTCAGTACTACTATTAATTAGGTACACTTCGAAGACATCGATCTATAATACTGACAACCTTACAGCTCGCATTCGCAGACTCCCAAATCTCTTTCTATAGTCGTCCCCAAGCTGACAAGGGACACTTGCTTTACTAGCTTTCTTGCTAACTAGCTAGCATAGCTAAACTGCCACTGCTGGCAGGTTAGCACTCAAGTAAACGTCATGAAAACTGTATCAGACAAAATATTAGTACCTTCAGGGTGACATCACAAAGTTTCCCTTGTCGTCGGATCTCCTCCATGACCGAATATCCACGAGTAGGTAAATCGTGGACAGAAAAATGCATCAAATCTTCTAGTTCTTCGAATATCATGTCACCCATCGTCATTGAGTAAAGGAAAACTAATTATGAAACGCGATGTAACAGTGGTTTTTGAGCTACAACGGATTCCGTAGCCGGAATACTAATAAAGTACCCGGCAAAAACCAAATTAGACAAGGTTGGACGGCTTCGATCTCTTTCCTGGTCTGAGTGAAATTTGTTTTTTAACGTAACAGTTGCACTCTTGCTTTATATCAGGACACATTGTATTAATAAATCCATTAAATAAATAAATAAATCCTTTGCTGTCACATATTTCTAGTTTGCTGTCCAATAGGCTATTCACTCTGGTTTAACACTGCGTTTAGAGATTGCTTAGAGATTAGACTGCACAACCCAATTGTTTGGGATTAGTCTGTAATCTCAGACGGATTGTTTAAGAGCTACAAGGAGAAGTACAATTTTTATTTTCCCCACATCTGAATTTGGAAACATAATCTAAATAATAATAACATAGAAACAGACTCATTTATTAATGAGTGAATGACCAGTAAAGTATTGAATAACGTATTAATGAATAAAGTACTTTTCATCTGTAACAGAACTCACACATGAAGTTGAATGTACAGACTTGCTCTATTTAGAAAGATAATTACATAAAAATAAATGAAGAACAGACACACAGAAAGGAATTAACCTGACTGTGTGCACGAATAAATAAAATTCTCAAAGGCATCACGAGATAAAGAACCTCAATTATAGTTAACAAAGAATGAACCTCATAGAATGAACCTCATAGCTTCTGACTCACAATTTTAGTTAACATAGCTCTCATATGTTCCTGTCACCTGACCAATGCACTTGATAATTATTATATGTTCCTGTCACATGACCAGTCCACTGGATGATTATTATATGTTCCTGTCACATGACCAGTCCACTGGATGATTATTCTGGTCAATAATGGGTCATCAAAAAAAATTAAAGAATGAAAAAAAGGAGTACTGAAAAAACTTTCTACTAATAAGATACATAAAAAAGAAAGTGTTTAACACATTCAACATTTACAGCCTCAATAATTATTTAAAGATGCACATATGCGAATCATTCTGTAATCTGCCAAACATAAAGGGGCTGTCATTTGTCTGAATCTACTTCCAAACACCTGCACATCAGAATGATAAACAGTAGGACTATTTTTTAATATGATCTTGAATGTTCACTGTAATTACATGTAGATTATGTAACATGACACCCACTGGATAAAAAAAAAACAAAAAACATTCATTGAGATATTCATCAAGTATCCTTAGTTATTATGAGGTGTTCAAAGACATTTTCCTTTAGTTTTTCTCTGTAGAAGGAGACTGGTCACTGTTGTTTTGTCCCATGTGAGTACAAATATGTAAAACAATTATACAGAAATAGAAAGGCTGAATTTAGGCTCAAATAACAAACTTCAGAAAAGCATTGGGTCAGTACAATCGTCCTGGAAAGAGGCCATAAAGTGTCTTTCATCTTAAACTGCTTGAAGCAATTACACCCAAACTAAAGCCACTTAATGTGCACATAATATTGACTCAACCTGATCAGTAAACTCTGGTAAAACTAAGAGTGCAGACATCACGTGTATAGGAGGGACTGGGCTTGTGCCTCCCTGTGTTGGGATCTCTGCCTGTTCTTGCCTGCCTGTGTTGGGATCTCTGCCTGTTCTTGCCTCCCTGTGTTGGTATCTCTGCCTGTTCTTTCCTGCCTGTGTTGGGATCTCTGTCTGTTCTTGCCTGCCTGTGTTGGGATCTCTGTCTGTTCTTGCCTCCCTGTGTTGGTATCTATGTCTGCTGAGGGATGAAAGGGTCCATTTTGTGTTTGTTCCATCTCCTCTGGCACTACAGAACAGGATGTGCCAAAGCGTCACTACCCAGTAGACCCCCAGTAGTCTAAGGCCAAATCTCTCAGTACAAACACCTTTGTGTCAGTGCAAACACCTGTCAGCACCAACAACTGTGTCAGCACAAACACCTTTGTGTCAGTGCCAACACCTCTGTGTCAGCACAAACACCTGTGTCAGTGCCAACACCTCTATGTCAGCACAAACACCTGTGTCAGTGCCAACACCTCTATGTCAGCACATACACCTGTGTCAGTGCCAACACCTCTATGTCAGCACATACACCTGTGTCAGCACAAACACCTGTGTCAGTGCCAACACCTCTGTGTCAGTGCAAACACCTGTGTGTCAGCTTTCACTTGATTCTCTTCTGCCTTTTGTTTTTCTGCCTGCGTGTTTGGGGGCAAACAT
>JAOYMR010000015.1:12004467-12016823 GCA_025802075.1 Tenebrosternarchus preto | reverse complement strand
TGAGAGGCGTTACTGTACTGTGCCTCTCGTCTTCCATGCGAACGCTTCGGTGGCGTCGCTGGGCGCCCGAGGGCCGCGTGTTGCAAGAACGAGACACGCGTTGTTAAGAGGTGAAAGCTGCGTTTGTTCAGTGTTTCGCGCTCTCCGATTTCCCGCTTCAGGCAGTACCTACGTGTGATCCACGATCATGTATGGGCTAGGAGCGAAGTCCCATTGCGCTACAGGTTCCTCCACTGTAGTCCCTATGTTCCTGACGTTCTTAGCGTCAGTGGTTGAATTAAAATCGGCGTTATCCTGGAGGCACGTGGTGGTTTATCCGTATTCCTTAAATAATGCATTTGATTTCTATGAAAATATCCAAACAGCTCGTTTGATTAATAGTGGTGATGGATCATTCTATTCAGTAGTATTCCCTCGGTGTACTGTGTTTTGTTTTAGTTTGAACTGAAGTGAGGTTCATGACCAGCGTTGCTATGTTGAGTTCATACAAAGCACTTAAGACTGAACCTCGAGGCTGTGAAAATGGTCTTAGCACGCCTACAGGCAGACTGTGTATCTCGCGGTCCTGGGTTTTATTTATTTAATTGTTTACTCGATACTCGAGTGTTAACAGGCTAAAGAGATGCATTTTGCAGTAGAAATAACCTGTTGGGTTGTAGCGAGCAATTCTCTCATTTGCGTCCCCCCGTGACATGTAATAACCCTGTGATTGAGCTCTCCTTTCTAGGTCACGCTGTAATTAACCTCGCCCGGGATTCACACGAGACTACGGCAGCTCGCTTCGCAAGCCTGCGTTACGAGGCAGCAGAATGAGTCTAATATTGGAGTGCACGGTGATCACCGCCAGCTTGGCGCTGCCTTTAAGAACTGGGCCTTACGCAATAGTTTCCACCTTTTAGCTGTTTTTGCAGTGGAAACTGACTGGTCCTTTCTGACCGGCCAATAACGGATGCCAGACCTGAACATTAGAGCATTTGTCTCGGTACATAAAATAACATTCATACGGTTTGACTGTAAAGCTATGACACATGACTTCTTGCAGCAACATTAAACCTGCACCTAATGTATCTGTGGGCGCTACGCCAACAGTCTATAGAAGCTGAATACAAGAAAACCACAGTTAGAAAACTACTTAGCGTTATGCTTGGAAGCCTGATCGAACTGAACAAATTAAAGGGGAGGAGGGTTTAAGTGGTTCTGTTATCGTCCAAGGACAGTAGCAGCGCGAGAAAACTCGTGAGATCATAAGGCATGAGCGCCTCGGCTTCTGGACGGAGTTCATGGCTCTCTCTCTCCCTCTCTCTCTCTCTCTCTCTCTCTCTCTCTCTCTCTGTGCAACCGCCATGCACATACAAACTCTCGCATGCATTGAGAGATAGCCATGCATGGTATCTTTGTACATTGTAGCAGTTTGTCCTTACTTGACCCACCATTTACTCAGAACCCAAGTGAGCCAGGGTGACGCCTCCACTAGTCAGGGAGATAGATGCTCTCTTTTAGCATTGCCACACCTAGTAAAACTATTACTGTGTCTTATTACATCTGCCGAAATTGTTATTGATTGTTATTGATTAAAATTATTCCAGTTAAGTAATAATGTCATATGATTCTCAATACTTAGAAAATATTTTACTATATTTTAGAGTAAAATCTAGTCAAAAGGTCCTTTTGTGAACTTCTGATCAATACATGATATGGACTCAATGGAAAAAAAAATGTTTGGTTTTTGAAGACACTTGATATTGTGACTAAATGAAGGCCATTAAACTGTAATGCAGCTTGTCTGCTGCCTGACCGCTCTCAGCTTCACTGGTGCCCTTTATGTGGAGAAGTTAAACAGGGTGTTCTGACTGTCTTCGACCTGCAGCCAGTGTGCAGAGCCTCTGGCTCCTTCTTCCAAAACCCCAGCGATTCAGAAGAAGAGTCCTGCACAAACCTGCCTTCATAATGACACTTTCTCTGCGTTATGGCTTTAAGTAAATGATTAACATTTTTGAACAACACTGGAAGAAAGTGAGCTCTTGTGTTTCTCTCTGAGACAACACTGCTAGTCTGAGAGTCTTGAGTGATAACAGCTACAGTGGGAGTATCTCAAGCTGGTTCGCCAGATTAGGGTTGGAGTTAGTGTTAGGGTTAGGATTAGAGTTAGTTCTACCCTTCCACAAACTTCTGTGGATTTCAGGCAGTGTAACTAAAATGCATTGTTTATTGTCTTATTGAATTCAATGTAAACACCATGCATTTCTATTAATGGAGTACAAATCAGGATGTTTCAGATTTTTGTTGATCTAGAAGATGCTGCCCGATCACTAAACAGTGCATATGTACCATCTCAAGCAAATAGAGCCAACGTGAATGGATAGTTTGAATAATTTATAATTAACATGGAGAATGTCATTCGCGAAGCCGCCTGATCAGCCACAGATGAAATCTGTTGCCCATCTGCATTATAGCTTCTACACATTACAGATCAGCCTTGTTTCTGTACATGATCTGTGCAAGTTCCTAAACTGCGGCCTGTTTTTTTTCTGTACGAGACCAAGCTAGAGGTCTTGCTCGGCACTCCACACTCAGCCACACACAACACAGTGCTGGGACATCTCATAAATGAAGGGTTTCTCCCCTCTTGGTCAGGGATTTCTGCTAGGTTGTGAGAGAGTGTGTGTCCTGGCCCTGTGCCAGAGGGAAGCCCCGCAAGGCCTGTCTGGAGTTCCTGCTTTGTTGCTCTTTTGTTTTGTGACTGTATCTTCTAGATGTAGTTAGTAGGACATTAATATACAAACTTAATGTAGAAATGTAGTTATAGTCAGCCTTGTTTGTCCAAAGAGTTACAGGTGACAGCACTACAGATGTTATCTTCTCTGGAGCTCTGTTATGTATATGGTGGGAGGGCAGTCTGCATAAATTACTTAATTACTCATAAGTATTCAATTTAGGGCACAGTCTAGCTTTAGTTTGGTCTGACATTTCTGGTTGGGAACATTAACTAATGAGACACACATGATGTCCTCGCAGGTGGTGGCCATAGCAATTCCTGGGTAGTAGAAGCTGCCACTGCTGGTTTTCTGTGAACTAATGAACAACATTTCATTAGTTCCAGCTAAAAACCAGCTGAGGGTTGTGAAGGCTTGAAACTCCATATGGGTCATTTAAATAGCTGGTCACCTCTGTGTGGAGCTGACGCGGCTTGGTGAGGACTGGGTGATGGAGCAGAGCTGATCTGAGTTGACGTCGACTGCAGCGTGATGTCAACTCAGACATGCTGGAGGATGGTTGACCTCAAAGCCATGCAAGAGGAAATTGGATATTTTAGCAAAGTAAAGTTTAGGATGAATTCCTCCTCTTCCTGTAGCCCTGTTTTCAGAACAGTGCAGTTCTTACATTAACATGTTTTATTGCCATGTGTTGTTGCTCTGTAATGTGTTTTTAAATGTTTGCTTTGCTTTGGCCTGCTGGTGCTTCTTCTTGGCTCACCTGCCTATGGCTTTTCCTCAGTTTTCAATCCAAGTTTTGCACAACAGGTTTTCTTTAGAAATATTCTGTGCAAAGCTGTTCACAAAACCGAGAAGCAGGAGATAAAAGATGTTGAATATGGGAACATACCCAGCCCTGTTCATCCTATGCTGAGCAAGTTGTAGCAAGACCTGCCACTGTTTCACTTGAGGTGGGCTGATATCTGTCAGGCTAATCTGCTTTCACACTCGAGGAACCTGAAGTGTTTTCTTTGACTGGTTTCCTAGAACAGCGACGCAGCATGCGATTGTAATTTGCCTGGTATTATCAGGGCAGTATGTGAATTGCATTTTGATGACAGATTGAGTGTTTGTTCTCACCACCTCTCACTTTCTGTATGAACATTTTTAAATCCAGGGAAAGTTGGTTGGAGTAAAGTTGGCTAAAACTAAAGAACTCTCTTGTGCATCTAATTAAGAAAACAATTTAGCACAGGAGTGACACCAGTTTCACCATCAGAAACCCAGTATACCCTATTCACTGAAGACTGTGCCCCACATTGGTGTCCTGTGTAAAGTGCACCGTGCTTCAATGTCGTTCTAGTTTTCAGGACCTTTCAGTGCTGAAATTGCTCTGTTGAAATTGCTAAAGTGGAATTTTAAGGCAAGATATTTATCTGATTATATCTGTTTGACAGAATTTGATGACCTGGGCTGAACAGGTTCTGGTGGCTTTGGTTCAGGAAACCTGTATATATGTACCACATGGATTGTGTGTTTATAGAACTGTCTGACCCAGATAGACTATTGACTGTGTGTTTGTTTAACCGTTTGAACAACACAGAGCACTGAGCTCTAAAATTCTACATCTCATGCACACACATTATAAAAAATCCACATCTCTGTTTAATCTGGTCTGAATCCATGTGTTTGCATGGGGAAAGACATTGTCTAAATGAAGGGGTGGGATTCACATCTTGAATCTGTAGATGTCAGAAGTTGAAGCTTTTACTACTATTATTCTGAATCATCAAACTGTGGAAGGGATGATTCTTGAAGGTTTGCATCTTTCTGCTCCCAAACTTTGTTTACTTTTCTCCAAACTCTTGACCTGTTTCTGAAGCAGAAGCATATTGTATGCTGTGCAGTAATTTTAGATTAAAGCCTTAACCTGGAGCCTTTCCTGCCTGCCTGGGACAAACCGACAGACTAAGGGAGAGAAGAGTAGAGCAGAGGGGCGATGGTGGCCTCCCACAGTCTTGCTACCACAAAGCAGGCATTCATGAGGCATGAGAGTGACAACACAGGGTGGACATCACCATTACCAACATTACATCACCTTTCTACACTCCCCCTTTATCCTTGCTCGTAACTGTTTGTTAAAACTCTTGCTATCTTTCTTTTTGTGTGTGTGTCTCTCTCTTTCTCTGTCTGTTTCTGACTCCATTCACATATCTTTCTCAAGCTTCTTGGTTTTATTTTTATCAGTAGTTGAGCTTGTTTTTGGAAAATTCCATGATCTCAAGCAGAGGTCCGATGTTAGTGGAAGCGATGTTGGTGGAGTTCTCGCCATACTGCCACAAATCTTGTCACGTTGAAAACCTGTCCCCCCAGTCCCAGAGCCAGTGGGTAGCTGAGTGTGGTGTAGCCAGCATCTGGCCCTCTGGACCATGTGCATGCAGAGATGATGGGTGGAGATGGAGGGCTGCATCGAGGGGCACAGAGTGAAACACACAAACATTTAATCCGCCAGCAGCTGTCATGGTCACAGCTGAGCTCTATACTGTTCTGTGTGTTACTGCTCTATACTGTTGGTCTCTTTCTCATGTGCACACATCTGATTCTGACACTCAGGAAGCTGCCAAACTCAATGCTACATAACACAGACAACAATACCGTAATGCAGTTATAATGATCCTCCTCCACTGTGGCTCCATATTGTGTGATATGCCTTGGAATATGGGAAAAATGAACCTGGTGCTGTGGTTAAAGGTTGTCCTGTGTTATTAATCTGTTTGTCATGTGATTACCAGCTGTTGGATCTCATGTGAATGCTGTAATCAGGATGCAGTATGCTCACAGCACACACACACACACACACACTCACACACACACATACACACATCCAGCTCTCTGAGCTGTCCCAATCACATTCTTGTCTATGCCGTCTGCCTTTAATTTCCCACATAAAGGAAAAGATGAAAAGACTCCAGTTCTGAGGGAGCCGAAGCCCTTCAGGCACAGGTGGGAAAACACTTCTAATTCCTCAGGACTTTCCGTGTGAAGCGTGTGAAGCGTGAGCGAACAGCCACACGTTGATCTGTGAGTGTCGGGATGATGAGTGTCAGAATGAGCAGGTGAAACCCAGTAACCCAGAGCTGCTGGCTGCCACACACTTGACCCCAGTCTAAGGCTGTTTGTGTGTAATACTGATGATCCTTGACATGTAAGCAGGCCACTGTTTCCTAGGAGCCGGAACGGAGAACTGCACTGTCTGTGAGAGCGTGTCTGTGAAAGAATTTGTCCATGTTAATGTCTTTCACACAGGTGAACGTGAGCCTGTTTTTAAAGGCCTTCCCTCAGCCCAGGAGGAGAAATAGCCTGACGCCTCTCATCTGCTGTACGTTGAGTGGTCTGATCTTGGTGGTCTGATCTCAGCAGTCTGATTTCGGCAGCCTTATATCCATGGTGTGATCTCAGTAGTCTCAGCCCTTGGTGGGCTCAGCCCTTGGTGGTCTCAGCCCTTGGTGGTCTGACCTCTGCAGTCTGATCTCTACAGTCTGATCTCAACAGAGGGAGACCATTGCTTAACAAGAGGCTGTTTGTTCTCACACGAGGAGCCAAACTTCCAAAGCCAGCATCCATCTCTGGCCCTTACACACCCTGCATTGTTCCAGCGGTTGTCACGGAGAAGGGCCCGCATGCGGAGAAATCAAACGCATGACAGCATGCAGCCAAAGATGGAGAGAACGTCAGCCAGAAGCAGAACCTGGTCTCTGTGGATCGGACAGCACCAGAGAGGCGGGTCTAATGCACCTGTTCTTTCTCTCTTTTACACACACCCCACCGCCATCAGAAATGAGAGAGTCATGCATTCCAAAAGCTGCCATCAGAAAGCATGTGTGCTGTGTGTTCACAACGGGGAGCACTTTTGAACAGTGCGACATCCCGGCGGCATGTAACACACTAACTTGCAGAGCTGTTGTGATGCAGCTACAGGAGTACATGCCTGATACGAGCTGCAGGAGTGTAAGAAGAAGGCGGAGCGTTGGGAGCCAGCGTGCGCTGCTGGGGAAGAGAGCGTGCCAGGACACGCATCTGCAGCACTACGCTTTGTGTTCATGGGGGAAACGGTTGCATGAGGGTTCATGCGAGTGGGATTTATGAGAGCTGAGTCATAAAGACGTAGGAATGGGCTGGAATGGGAATTATGAGCGTGTTGTTCCCCGTTTATTGGACTTCTGGAGTTTGGGTCTGTTTTTAACTGGTTTGAGAGTTTGCTTTGGTGCAGAGTCGGGGGTTTTGTGCAAACACTTCCTCACATACAGGCCATGAGCCAATAATTCCTACTGGTACAGAGTCCACGTGCCACAGATTTCTACAAGTCATAGATCTCTGGGAGGAGTAGCAACCTTTCATTATTACCTAGGATTCTGGGTGACATCCATTGGGAAGCCATCTGGAGACCCTCTGGTTTGGAAGGAGAAGTTCTCTCTCGTGTTGTGAATTTTACTTTTTCCAAACATTCTTTGTCTGTGTAGCCATCAGCTCTGGATTATGATTCATTAACCCCACATGCAGGAGGTCAGAGCTTTAAATGTCTGTGTTCATCATTTATGGCTGAACATCCTCTGGCTGTGGCCAGGACTACAGGACTACAGGACTGTTGAAGGTACAGACTGGGAATTGGTTATATTGCCTAAAAGCTACACGTACATTTCAGAATGCAGTCTGTGGAAATGCCCCCTTTGTGTTTGGCAATATGTGGTTTGTTGTTCTTGTAGGATGGCTGCAGTTCTGTCAGTGAGTGTGCTACAGTGGGAACATGTTAGTGAGTGTGCTGCAGTGGGAGTGTGTTAGTGAGTGTGCTACATTGGGAACGTGTTAGTGAGTGTGCTACAGTGGAAGTGTGTTAGTGAGAGTGTGTTAGTGAGTGTGCTACAGTGGGAGTGTGTTAGCGAGTGTGCTACAGTGGGAGTGTGTTAGTGAGTGTGCTACAGTGGGAATGTGTTAGTGAGTGTGCTACAGTGGGAGTGTGTTAGAGAGTGTGCTACAGTAGGAGTGTGTTAGTCTTTGCTTTTCTGTGTGGCTGCAGGTCGTTTGTCTTATTTGGGACTGTGTGAGGTTTATGTACACAGCAGCCCTGAGGCTGCAGTAAAACCGCTGAATGTGGCTTTATTTAAAAGATCGGCCTGGGTCCATTTAAAAGCAGCCTGCTCTGTGGACTAATCACACATAGCTCTGGTTTCAGGAGTCCAGACGCTGCGTAAACATGTGTTTCTAAGAAAGGTGCAGGACCCCTCGTCCTGAGCTTCTGTCCACAATGGTCCCGTTCTGTATCACTCAGTTGTTTCTTTTATGTACATGATCAAATTATTATAGGGAAATATTTCCCTATAATGCCTTCTGTCAACTGTGCCAGTCAGTATAATGGAAGAAAAAGTGGATTATAGACACTCAAAAATTCAGCTTGAGCTCTTTGAAGGAGCAGCTGTTCCTCAGCGTGAGAGGACCATGTTGTGAGCGTCTCCACTTCCACACCAGCTGCAGGACACACTTCACTTATAAATAAAGGCACTTGTGATGGAAACATCAGTGGGGAGGATGTTTTTGCTCATTGTTGTTTACTAGTTCAGGATGTGTCTTTCATAAAGGCAGGCAGAGATGAAGCTCTAAGGTTAGACACTCACTGGAGCGCAGGGGGTGGGGCCTCACTGGAGCGCAGGGGGTGGGGCCTCACTGGAGCGCAGGGGGTGGGGCCTCACTGACACTCACTGGAGCGCAGGGGGTGGGGCTTCACTGACACTCACTGGATCGCTGGCATGTGCCACTCACCTGTCACACTCAGCCAGCCTGCCTACTCCATGGGACTGGGCTGGGCTGGACGAGTTGGGATGGGGTGGTGCTGGGCTGTGTGGAGATCTGGGTGATGGGGGGGGTGTTCAGGACGAGGCTCTTTCCTCTTTTGTGCCGGTGTTTGCAGAATTCGATAGGAAATCGCATGATAAATTTATGTTCAGGAATTGTGCAGAATCAGGAAGTTGTTTCTCTTGCTGAATATTGTTTCATCCTACACTGGAATTGCTTAAAAGTCCTGGGACAAGTTAATCATAAATCTAGTTCCTTTTGCTAATGCCATAATCTAATGGGAAATCACACACACTCAGAGGTCTTGGACTCCTGTGTCGTTCCCCTCCTCCCACAGGTTAGCCAAGGCAATGTCCCTGGCATTGAGAGTGCGTCCCTGGCCATGGACACGGAGGAGGGCGTGGAGGTGGTGTGGAACGAGGTGCACTTCTCAGACAAGAAGGTCTTCAAGGCACACGAGGTACCGCCGTAGTCACTGCGCTCTCTAATCACCCTGAGTTTCAGGTTTAAGATTCATGTTGACTTTGTGAACAGAAGGTCAGAGACAGTTACACGGAAAAGCTTGTGTGAGGCTCAGCTGCTCTACGGCTGCTCTACAGTACAAATAAGAGTGGGAGTTCTGTATACAGTTACTAAATGAAAGATCAGAATATATAAGAAGCGTGCCTGGGTATGAGGGAATAAGTGAATATTAGCTTGGACACTGTATCTGTACACACAGGAGTGTGTGTAGTGTTTAGGGACAGTACACACAGGAGTGTGTGTAGTGTTTAGGGATAGTACACATAGGAGTGTGTGTAGTGATTAGGGATAGTACACATAGGAGTGTATGTTTCTCCTCCAGTCACATAGAATGTGTTAGTCAGTGGGAATGTGTCACAGTTAGTGAACAGTGTTTCAACACAGCACAGAGGAAGTGAAGAGATTGTACTCATCTGTTTGTGTGTGTGTGTGTGTGCGTGTGTGTGTGTGTCCGTCCAGGATAGAATCAGAGAGATGTTTGAGAACCTGATGCAGGTGGAACACCCAAACATCGTCAAGTTTCACAAATACTGGCTGGACACCAGGGAGAACCGAGCCAGGGTGGATAATAAACTCAAACATGCCACAGTTCAGCTTTATGATGACGATAAACACAGTTCCACACAGTTTAACCGTTACTGTCTTCATTTCACAGGTGATTTTTATCACGGAGTACATGTCATCTGGAAGTCTCAAACAATTTTTGAAGAAAACCAAGAAAAACCACAAAACAATGAATGTCAAGGTAGAAATGTCTCAACTTCCTGTACTTCCCATTAATCATTTAACATGCAGAACAACACCACCTAGTGGTGTAAAATAGAACCAATCCTGCAGCCCTATGTCCAGTCTACAGGATTGTCTGTCTCTCCATTTCTAAACGCTTGTGCGGGTGTGTGTGATTGGGTGTGTGTTTGTGCATGTGTGTATCTAGGCATGGAAAAGATGGTGCACACAAATCTTGTCTGCCCTCAGGTATGATTCCATACTACTTCATACTAGTCGTTATTGCATTGTTGACTTGTAAATCCAGTTTATATTCACAAATTTACTTTTTCTCTCATGACCCTCCACCAAACAGTCATTCACTGTAATCTCCACATCACACACACTCCTGGACAAAATGGAACCAAACCCAAAATGACATAATAATTTGAATAATTTACATATAATAATAATAATAATAATAATAATAATAATAATAATTGTTAATAAAAAATAATTGTTGTTGTTGTTTATTTACATCTTAGTAGCAACAAATAATAATTGGACAATTTTGGACAGTAAGAATGTTCAAAACATAAATCTTTTCATGATATTTCAGGGAAGCTTTGTGAGGTTCCCTGTTTTCAGCTTTTTCCTCCAACAGTAGTGAGCACTATTTCTCAGTGATCACATGTCCAGGAATGTGTTTTTTGTTTTTTTTAGTTATTGGTTATTTTCTGACCAATAATTCATTGTTAGGGGCCATTCAGTTTAATTTTATGTTCTGCCTTTTCCCTCAGTGTAGTTTAAGAGGAGTAGTTTAAGTCAGGCAGGTTTTAGAATATCAATAACAAAACAGACATTCAAACAATGTTGACAAAGTGTGACACCCCAGTGTGTGTGGGTGTGTATGTGTGTATCTGTGTGTGTGTGAGTGTGTGAGTATGTGTGTGGGTGCACGTGTGCTTCTGCATCTGCGTACGTGTGTGTTTGTACATGTGTGTTTGTACGTGTGTGTTTGTACGTGTGTGTTTGTACGTGTGTGTTTGTACGTGTGTACGCGCTTGCGTGAGTGTGTGTGTGACTGATGTCAGACCAACTGCACCTGTCACTTAGCGCTTCCCCTCCCCTGCAGTTACCTGCACTCCTGTGAGCCGCCAATCATTCACGGGAACCTGACCTGCGACACCATCTTCATCCAGCACAACGGCCTCATAAAGATCGGCTCAGGTGCTTAGGCTCCGCCCTCTCCTCTACGGAACGTTCTGTGGTGCTTTAGTTCTTTACGCATGTGCAGTTCATATTTCTTTCTGACTTCCTCCACAGTGTGGCACAGGCTCTTTGTCAATGGTAAGTCCACTTTCCTTCTTTAGTGCAGTCCATCACAGTGCAGTTTGGATGCATGTGCAATGCAGTACAGAGGCATGTGTAACACAGCATATGATGTGTGTAACGCGGTATGTGATACGTGTGTAACGCGGTATGTGATACGTGTGTAACTCAGCATATGTGTGTAACGCAGCATATGTGTGTAACGCAGCGTATATGATTCGTGTGTAACGCGGTATACGATATGTTTATAACACTGTATATGATAGGTTTGTAATGCAGTATATGATGTGTGCATAATGTGGTATATGATACATGCGTAATGCGGTATATGGCACGTTTGTAACGCTGTATATGATACATTTGTAACGTTGTATATGATTCGTTTGTAACACGGTATATGATTTGTTTGTAACGCGGTATATTATACGTGTGTAACGAGGTATATGATGCGTGTGTAATGTGGTACATGAACATAACACTGTGCATCAGTGAGATCTACATCATTTCCCAATGCTGGATCCAAGATCGGTGTATTGGAGCATCTTTCTGTTTATCCATCCGTGAAGCTCTGTTTGTCTATATTTACCTAGAATTACAGCTATTAGTTCCTTGTGTGTACACTCCTGGAATTTCCTCACTGGTTTTCACAGCCGAGCTAACAGAAAAGAAAATGACAGCTAACTACATAGAGCATGCTGTTTAAATGTTTCAGTGGTGTGAGTCAGACCCTTTGAAGTCTTCAGAGAGGTAACAAACAAATACATTAAAAAAATAATAAATGAATATTTCATAATAAGTAAATAAATAAATAAGTTACAAATTTTTTATATATATACACTGGAGATCAAAATTAGAGAACAACACACAATTTCCTAAATGTCAAGATTATTGTGTAGTCCTATGTGAAATTATCCTAACAGGAGTAAAATAGTATTTGAAGCTTATTTCATAAATTTTATATATTCCAAAGCACAGCATAAAAAACTTAAGTGATATAATTGAAAAAGAACACTGACCAAAATTAGAGAACACTTTCAGATACCTGCAAATTATTGGTGTTAATCTGGCATCTGGTGCTAATTTCTTTAATTATCTGACAAACCCTATTTAACTGGCAGCCAAACTTTCCAGTTTTCACTGAATTGGCAAAAATAGTGAGTTCTAAAGTGACTGAAACCCTCCGGCAGCAGGTTGTCCAGATGAAGGCCAAAGGGGTGACCCTATCAGTCATAGCAAGAGAAGTTGGTCATTCCAAGT
>JAOYMR010000015.1:11974460-11998951 GCA_025802075.1 Tenebrosternarchus preto | reverse complement strand
GGGTGTAGAGAGAGAGAGACAGTGGGGGTGTAGAGAGAGAGAGAGAGATAGTGGGGGTGTAGAGAGAGAGAGAGACAGTGGGGGTGTAGAGAGAGAGAGACAGTGGGGGTGTAGAGAGAGAGAGAGACAGTGGGGGTGTAGAGAGAGAGAGGGTTGGAGAGAGTGAGTGGAATGAGAAGAAGCAAACACCGTCAGAAGTGACAAGATGTGAAGAAGCTGACAGAATCTGAGAATTCCTTTCAGGCTCCATGAGACCAAGGCTTCAAAGAGCTCATTTACCCAGTTGTTGAAGTGGAAAATCTGACCATTACTATTATCCCACAGAGCTCTGGCGCCAACAGCCATAACTCCGTATGTTCTTTGTATGTTTGATGGATTTTTGTGGATGTTCTTGAAGCTGTCTCACCATTTGACAATATTCATTCCCCATAACTCTCCTGGCGCCACAGGAATAGAGGAAACGACATGAGTGTGTCTGTTGGAACTGTCAGAGGAAGAGAGGAAAGGACATGTGTGTCTGTTGGAACTGTCAGACTACATGTTGGCTCAAGCTGTCAACATATTTTTATCATACCTGCATTAAATGTCTATTTATTGTTTTCAGCTATTAAACATAACTAAAAGGTGACTTTCTAAATCTCCCAGTGAGCAAAGGCTGTCCAAATGTTGATTTGTACTTCCCTGTAAAAATATGAATTAAATGATTCTAGCTGGTTAGTAAGATAAGGTAGACAACCTGCTGATAAGATAGTGAATGTACCATAATGTAGCAGAACCCTTAGTGCTTGTTACACTTGCATTACAGAGCCCATTAGGAGACCTTCAACTGAAACACTTTCCATCAGTTCAGACTGGTACTTACAAAGCACCAAGTGCCTATGTGAGAAATGAATCACCCTCCTTTATTGTCATTATTCCATAAAATTTGATTCCCACAGATTTGTGGCTAATTTTTATTCATTTGTAAATGGTGGCAATAATTATAACACGGTAGACTGGGCAGGGCTAAGGAGCGTTCTGTGCACGTGTGTGTGTGAGTGTGCCCGTGCCTGTGCACATGTGCCTGTGCGTGTGTTTTAGATAGGCTTGATGTGCTTTCTGCAGTAAAGTGTAACAACATTAAGAGCACCAGCCTGCATCAAGGATCTAGTGGATACTGAAGCAGACGAGTGTTCCAAGTGCAATTACACCATTTTAGCAGGTAGCAATACCTTAGCAACCATGATAATACCAGCGTCATGGAGAAGGAGCTGCGGTGTGTTCTGTGAACGGGTTTTCACAGACCATGGTGCGTTATGATCCACATCCTGACACGTTATGATGTCAGTAGATCCCCTCAATTGACGAATGAAGTCACATCTGAATATGTTGAATGAGCAGATCCTTGTGTAAAGGCCTATTAGGAGCTCCACTATCCAGGTACAAAGGGCTGCCCTTCCTTTGAGCGTACACATCCAGCTTGATATTTGAACTGTCTTCTATTAAACACTCTCACTTCCTATAAAAGGTTACGTTCACATAACATAACTGAGTTTTGTAAATGCCAAGAGATGCAACTTCCATTAAGTCTCAAAACACTGGATGCGATGGCAGCTGGAGCTAAGGGTAGTTAAATGAAAAAGAAGACACTGCATCAGCGTTGGAAATATCCTACCCTAACCTTGAATTTATTACTGTTTTGTCTTGTGTTTGTGACTCAGTGCTCAATCTGTCATGCTGTCATGTCAACACTTCAAATTAAAGGCTCGTCAGGAATTGGCACCACCTGTAGAACTCCAGTAATGGATTTGCTCAAATGTACAGCTATGTACATATTGCTTATTAATCATGGGGTGCTCATGGCTCACTTTAATTCCTGACTGGACCTGCAGAGATATTTTAACACTAATGCTGTATGTTTTAGTAACTTTGGCTCTTAAAAGACTCTTTATATCTCAATAAAAATGTGCTTGCATGTCAGAACCTGAATGTTATTACCATGTTTTGGTATGGTGGAATGGCAGAAGTGTGTGTCCCCAGCCATAAGATCCTCTGAAGAAACGGACATTTCCTCTCAATAATCCAAGAAAAATACATCAGGAAAAGCAATGATCTTTTAAACAATTAATTAAACTTCACAATTTAACAATGATCCTCTCACTGTCACTATGGTGACGTTGATGGGTAGTGTGTAGCTACAGAAACAATAAGAGATGATTGTGTTCAGTAACCTGAATACCTGTAGTCTAATCGTTAAGTTGGCACAGCTTGCATTTTGATTTATGCATTGATTTGTGTTTATACATTGTTTGTTTATTGGTGTCAAAATGTACAACAATATGATTTAGCACAACATATTAAAAATTCATTAAACTTTTCACAATCAGAAACCCTGTGGATCTTTCACTGCCTATTAAAATGTTTTTAAAAGTTTAGATGTTGTGTTAGAGTCTACCATGCAAAGTGGAAGAAGACTCGGTTTTGTTCTTGCAACGGTGAAGGCAACAGAGAGAGAAAGGATTTTCCAACTTGTCAAAAAACACCTTCAAGTTTGAGGTAAACTTTATTATCCCACAGTGGGGCAATTTTTTTCCAAAGCCAGACATCAACTATAATCACCATAAACAGACCAAACTACACAGAAACATGAACATTGTTCAAAAAGCCAATAACCACAGGGACAAATGGGGTTTTCACTCTATACATCTTACATTTGGCCACTTAAATCAGTGACCAAATGGAAGTAGCCTGAACTCACAAAACCAGGGATATTTAGGGTTAGCAAAAACTGACTGGACCTTATTTGTGGCTCTAATTCTATAAACTTGAGAGAGATCATCCAGGTTTATGCCTGCTATTTAATAGCAAACTCTCACAATTCCTACCAACATGTGTGTTTATTTAATAGAAAATGACCTAAACCAGTAAATTAAATAAAAGTTCAAAACAGACTGAATGAAACGAGAACAAAAGTTCCCAAGTGTGGACCCAGCTATTATTAGACCCACACTAATAATAAAAATATAATAACAAGCAATAGTAATTTGCTTCCTAAATTACAGTTGATTTAATCTCTACATGGACTATACACGAGACAAACCCACTTGTACAAACATACCCTGTTTGCGTGGATGTTTTTTCTTTTGGTATGATGTGCTGGCCACGTTTATATGAGTGTAAAACTGTGTTGGTGTTAGCCTCTCAAATGGGGCAACCCACCTGCCCCATTGACAGGCGAGAGAGTGGCTGTAAAACAGTCTCCCTCTCAGTGCCCTAAACAGTCTGAGAACTGCTCAACCATAGCAGTGCATTTACAACCCAGAGGACTGTTTTAAACCCGCTACGCTCTCATTCGTTCACTCAACCCTCACAGTGGAACTTGCATTGTTTTGAGGGGGTTTTTCGACATTTTGACTTGATGCATTATCTATCCAGGCGTATATTTTAAAATATACAGGAATAAACAGAACACGTAAGTTTTGTTTGTTTTTAAGTTTTACATATAAATAAGTTTTTATTGATATGTTTCTTTCTGAGGGAAAAGTCTGGAAACACGATGCAGCAGCAAATCATTTCATTGCAAAGATCTCGCGAGCACTAGTTAAACCATCTACATAAGTGAGATCACAACATCGCGATATTTCATAGTCTTCATCGCCATTGACTTAGGTATATACGGGACGGTGTGCTTCATGGCGCTGGTGGTTTTTGCGGTAATTTAATCACATTTTGTTTTAATAAATATTTGTCCGGTATTCAGGTCAGGAATATCTCTTGTATATGTCCGTAACTATAACATTACAATGTATTTTTTATAGAATAAGCTATGTTTGAACTACTTATACAGGCTTATCCTGCTGCTGTTCGAGAGCGGGATTTTGCTCATGGCCTGCTGAGCTGGACTCCCTAATTATCGCGTGCAGCTAGCTAGCTAAAGGTTACCGGAGTTATCAGACGTGTCTAACCGTGTTGCATTCTGCTTCCAATGTTTTATTAAAGTTAAAATAGCAAGTCCAAAGAATATATGTTTATACAGTCTCGTCTAAAACCTATATAATACATCCCGCAAATTAAGCTAGCTAGCTACCTAGCTAGGTTAATTTCCTAAAGCGCCTTCACATTGTCTTTCTGATTCGTACTGCTACTGGCTAGCTTAGCCAGCTGTGTTAACTTTGTCGCTTGTATTTCACGCGGCGGCGAGAATGTGGGCCGAATTGCTGTAGCTAGCTGATTAGCTAACTAGCTACTCTTCTGTACCTAGATACAAAGTTAGCTCGTATATATGTGATTTTAAAGCATATCAGCATAAATTACTAGATTTCAGATATTCGTACGGTAGTTAGATTAGCTTGCCTATCCAAGGTAGCTAAGTGTAGCCATAAGTGAATGTATGAATGGGTGGATAGCCGAAAAGCCATGGTAGCTAGCTAAATTTATTAGTTAGCTAGCTTAGCTATCTAACGACTACTGGAAACCAGAAAAATAATGTACGTAAGTGGTATTTAGCTAACCAATAACCTATTTACCGGCTATCAAATGATTGTCATCGTAAACTGGAAATACGAACGATCACTTGGCTAGCTAGCTGGCATCTTTTTTAAGATTATAACTTGAGCTACTACGCGAGTAGTACAAACTAATGTTGAATGAATGAAAATTGTGTATTTACTACACTATTTTTGATATTCGTCGTCAATGTTGTCTCCAGTATTACAGCATCACCTTTGGCTTCTGCTAATGAGATTAAACGAATGAATCCAATAACCTGTAACTGAACAACGTCGCGGAGAGGCAGTTAGCTTTGTGTTTATTTTGTAAAGTGATGTGTTAATCAGCGGACAGTGAACGAGAGCTTTTCCCCAAAACATTTATTAATCTGTTTTCTTAAGGCTTGGGTTTTAGAAATTGCGTTATGGATGAAATCGTCGTGGAATGGTTGTGTTATACTAACCTGTCCTCTGAGCTTACACGTGGTTTTTCATGATGGAAGTATTTAAACTGGCTCCTTATAGAAATGTATGTTGTGCGAGAATGCTTTCATAACTGATGGATCTTTTCTTTTTTCCAGACACGGGTTTGAACACACAGCTATCTCTGTACATTTTCTTCACGTGTATCCTGTATCAGGACCCCCCCAGCGAAGAGCAGGCGCTAGGTAATTAACTCGCATTCACGCTGCTGATGGGACGGTTGCTTTTATAGCATGTTATGAGTTTGTCTCTGACGATCAGAGCCAACCCCCCTCCTGTCAGGTTTTTTCTCAGCATTTCCCACTGCTGATTTGTGGAAAGATTCAACACTTCAAAGAGAGAAAAAAACATAGTAGCCCCACCACAAATGGAGTGATTTTCTATATCCTATTAGCTGTTTGAACTTTTACCCTGATTAACCAGTATTGCTAATCATCTCGTCAGGTCCAAGTAGCTTTAAAACAGTTTGCATATGTTTGTGCTCTGACACATCACCCCAGTGTGCTGTGCTTAAAGTATTGTGGTGTTAAACTGCTAACTTGGAGCATGAACAGTCTGATGCATATGTGTTTTATTTTTTCACCATGCCATGTTCTGTAATGAAAAAAAAAACAGCTTTCCTTTTTATGTAGTTTTAGCAATCCTCAGTAGATATAAATACTTAACAAAACTTGGGCTGACATGTTGGACTTTATAATGTCCAGAATGTGCAATGCTTTCCCTGAGTTTATAATGTCCTGAATGTTAGGTGAAGTTTTCCCTGAGTTTGGATGTCGGTGTTCTCAAATTGTTGTCTTCCTATCCAGTATCTCTTGTTCTAAGTAGGTTTGTGTTTTTTCTTTTTTTTTTCCTTTTTTTTTTGTCGTTTCTCTCTGTGTGTCGTCTGTGCTGTAGAGCGTATCTCTTGACTGTACTATATTTCCAAAGAAATGGCAGAACCATTTGGGTTCAAACCTGGAGTTCATTTGAGCAAAGGTACTTCAGTTTTCTTCTGTGTAGTACTGAGTAAGGGGGCTCACCTCACCATACTTACTGTAGCATTCGCACTTTAAGGAAAAAAGTGGCTAACGCCCCCCTCTGACCACCAATATTCTTTTTTTTTTTTCCTTTTGTCCTCTTTTCTGCTGAGGGGAAACTGTATCATGTTGTACCATGACTGTGGCTTTCCTTTCATAACCGTTACTGTTGAGCAGTCTAGGCAGTGTCTTGAAGAACTGCAGTGTGTTGCAGTTTTAAATATACAGGAAAAAACGCTAGACTTTACACATGTTAACAGCCATAGTTTTTCAGTTTAATGTCTTCATACACTTCTAGGCTAGATTGCAGCCTTGAAATGTTTTATGAGTGGTTTCAGAGCATACACAGTTGTTTATCACTTGCACGTGCTCATATTTAGCTTCATTAAATTCACATTAGCTAAATTTCTGCTCATTTGAGCATGATTTTTATGATTAACATTTTTTAAACCACTGTCCTGAGTTGCCCACTTCAAAATGCGAGGCTGTGCTTGCTCTGATACCAGTAGAGGGCCATGAAGTTGGGTGTTGTGTAGCGCATGTCACAGACGGTGCTGAGGTGGGATGCACTCGCCTGCCTCAGACCTCACACGCGTGCTCTCTGCAGGGAGGCGAGGCTCTGACGATGGAGAATGGACAGAGCACTGCCTCGAAGCTCGGCCTGCCGCCCCTCACCCCCGAACAGCAGGAGGCGCTGCAGAAGGTGACCACCTTTTACATATCTTCAGTAATCCCTCTAGTCGCACAGCAGCAGTACATCAGTTTTAGGGCGGTTATTTTGATTTCACGTATCGGTTGTTGCAGTTTGGAATGGCCTGTTTGTTTTCATGCTGCCGACTGCCGTTCCTTCATATGCAACTTCATGCACACTTGTGCTGTTACCAGAGGAGAGAGAAGCCAGTGCAGTTCCTTTATTGCCAGCATGTGATGTCTTGGTATTACTGTCTGGCACGTCCTCGCAGTGCGAGGTCGTGGGAGACGGGTTTACGGTGTCCTTACTCACTGTTGCTCTCGTCGCTGCCGACGGAGTCTTGTTCGTGGGCCACACGGTCTCGGTTCTTGCCGAATTGAGTGTTGTGTTTTGTTTTTGCGCTGCAGGCAAAGAAGTATGCCATGGAGCAGAGTATCAAGAGTGTTCTGGTCAAACAGCAGACTCTCGCGCACCAGCAGCAGCAGCAACAGCAGCTCAACAACCTCCAGGTAAAGGAGGTTGAAAACTTTGATTCAGCGAGCATTTATTGGTGAACTAATGGTGAACCTATGACCATCTTGGTGCTGATGTGTCTGCTCCCCCACACAGATCCCTAATTCCATACAGATGGCGTCGCTGACCATGGCTGGCTTTGGAGACGCTCTTTCTCCCTTACAGTCGGTGAGCAAAGTCGAGTCCCTTTTGTGATCGCCTTGATGAGGTCTGATAGTCCAGCAGTCACCTGTTAATAACGACCAGTAGAGCAGCGTGGATGTTGCACCGCAGTTTCTTGGCCCGAGTATAATGTTGAGAGGTAAAGCGGAGCCAGCGACATGTCCTCGGTGGCAGCACACCCATGACTGGTCCTAGTCCCGTCCTCGGTAGTGGGAAAGCTGAGAGAACACGTGGTTGCCAGGGGAGCGGCTCGAGTGACACGCTGCTGTGTGTTTCAGGTGGCAGCGCAGCGCCAGCGGGCGCTGGCCATCATGTGCCGTGTGTATGTGGGCTCCATTTACTACGAGCTCGGAGAGGACACCATCAGGCAAGCCTTCGCTCCTTTTGGGCCCATCAAAAGCATCGACATGTCCTGGGACTCGGTCACACTGAAGCACAAGGTGTTTGTGTGTGTGTGTGTGTGTGTGTGTGAGTGAGTGTCTGGGTGGGGTGGAGGGGTCTGCGTGTTGAAGGCCTAACCACAATCTCTCTCTCTCTCTCTAGGGTTTTGCATTTGTAGAGTATGAAGTGCCAGAGGCAGCACAGCTGGCCTTAGAGCAGATGAACTCGGTCATGCTGGGAGGAAGGAACATTAAAGTGAGTTCAGGGTTATGGGGCGGGGGGGGTGTTTACCAGTAACTTTGTAGACTTAAAGATCTACACCTTAAGGAAGTCAGTCAATTTTCTGAGCTTTTTGGTTACAGTTAAATGTTGCTATATCAAATTAAAGTGATTAATCCTCAGTATAAAATGTGCCCGCCCCTCATGCTGTGTTTCTTAAGGTGGGACGGCCAAGCAACATAGGTCAGGCTCAGCCAATCATAGACCAGCTAGCGGAGGAAGCACGTGCCTTCAACCGGATCTATGTGGCGTCCGTGCACCCCGACCTGTCAGACGAGGACATCAAAAGCGTGTTCGAGGCCTTCGGGAGGATCAAGTCCTGCACGCTAGCGCGGGACCCCACCACAGGGAAGCACAAGGGCTATGGCTTCATAGGTGAGGACCAGATGCCCCCTGCTCGGTTGAAAATACATGTATGTGACTGCGAGTGGTCGGTCATGGCGGAATGCTGTTCTCTACATATGTCTCGCAGGGGATAGAGATGGGTGGGGGCAGGTTCCTCACATGCTTTCATAGTAAGTTTTTGTTTTTGTTGTTGTCGTTATTTTCTTAGGCTCAGTTGCGGACAGTTTGTGCCATAAGTGCCCTCTGGTAATTACACAGTAAATGACACAGTGCTCTGCTAGAAGCATTAAGCTGAGCCTTGTGTCTGGGCTGCCGGAGTCTCACGCTGCCCTCCCCTCCCCCCTCTTTCAGAATACGACAAGGCCCAGTCAGCGCAGGACGCTGTGTCCTCCATGAACCTGTTCGACCTGGGTGGGCAGTACCTGCGTGTGGGCAAGGCCGTCACCCCTCCCATCCCTATGCTGACTCCCACGGCCCCCGGAGGCCTCCCTCCCGCCGCCGCTGTAGCGGCCGCCGCCGCCACCGCCAAGATCACCGCCCAGGTGAGCCGTTTTCACCTTTCTGCCATGTATCGCTAGTCAGGGAGTGTGTGCGTGTGAGAGAGCAGCTGCTTCCTTATGGCACTAAATTCGTTGCTTGTTTAAAAATAAGGCAGCGTTTTTCTTTGTTTTTTTGTTTTGTTTTGTTTTGTTTGTTTTTAAACGCAAGGCTAGAGCAGACAGTGCTGTATGTGAGGGTTATGCTTTCTCAGATTAGGTGTTGAGTGGCATGAAGAGTCAGTATGACACAGCATTACTTAAATGAGACAGAGACTTTTACATGCAGAAAGATAACATAGCGTGTAAACTCCAAAAACAGATGGCATGGAATCTTTCCACTCCGGAGAATCGGACAGAAGACTTCCTCAACTGTCTGGTAAATCCTTCAGGCAATTCTGTTCCAAGCACGCTGGTGCCTTTTTGTTTTGTGTAGATTTATAAGTGTTGGGGTGGGACTTGTCTTCAGGCCCTCCCAGTGAAGCTTACAATCACTGTGTCATAGTCTGTCAGATAGAGAATGTTAATTGGACAGTCACAATATCTGGATGCTGATTGGGCGGCTGTAGTTCCAGGTGGCTCAAGGTCCCAAGTAACCCTTGCTTCTAAATCAAAGGCAGTGTTATGCCATTAGTCGAGCAGGGTACTTGGGCTCTTGAAGTGTTGCCTGCACATTTTGTTTGTTTGATAATTAAAAGACATGCATGTGTTCAGGCTTTATAACCCATCATTATATAAGTGGATTCATCCGGACGTCCACTTGATCTGTAACTTCACATTTTAGTCCTTATATACTGATATACTATGTTTTTGTTGTTTTTTGTTTGTTAGTTGTTTGGTTGTTTTTTTACTTTTAACAAGTTAATTGCCTTGGATTTCATTTTCTGGATATTCAGTCTTTCATAGTCTGCATTTTGACCAAGTCTATGCTACTGCATAGAGTATCGACATAGACCATATTTAATATTTGACTTTGTGAATTTATAATCGGTGATAACTCTGTCCTGTGTTGTCTCATACTTGTTGTTCAAATATACCAAAAGTAAAATGGAAAAACTACCTAATACAATTTTAAATTGTTTAAAAAGTATGATTTTAGTTTTATCAAAATGATTTAGATTGGTTATGTCTCGTCTTGATGTTTTTTGTGTCTCTTGACTTGGGCCTGTTTGCATTCAGTAGCAGTGATGTAATGGCCAGAGTGCTGTTTATGCAGTGCAGATTACTGGTATACCTCCTCTTTAACTAGGTGGTGCCAAAACTCTCACTTAATCTGGCAAGCAAGTGGTGTAGAAGACCTGCAACAAAAAGTGGTAGTGGATTTAATGTGACTGTCATCTTTAAATGTTTAAAAAAAAAAGCAGCTTTTAGCAAATGCACCCTAGATTAGGGTGTAATTGGTTTATATTTACATTTTTGGGGGGGAGGGTGGATTGCTATGCAATTAAAGCTTAAAAAGGGCCCTTATTGTCAAAGCGTTTTTGCTAGTTCTTGTACAATAATGTTTTGCTGTCTGTAGAGGTTCTGCTTGGACCTCTTTAGTGGAACAGAATAAGTAAACCATGTTTACTCTTCTGAACAGCTTCTTACCACATAGACCAAACCAAAGTGTTTAGCATCAGTCCTCCTGCTTGCCTACATAGATTCTCATGGGTGAGGGAGATTTACAAAAGTGAGATTTAAGTTTTGGTCCCCTGATATTTTTAATTTAACCCACATTTATGATTACCTGTTTGGGGAATGGATCTATCGCTAAAACCGGAGCTTCTAACATGGGCATAAATTAGCTGAGGTGCATAATCTGAGACTACATTCCTCATACAGCAGATTAAAGGACCAGTCATTTGCCTAATCGGCCAAAAGGTTTCAAAACTTGAAACTCATTTGCAAGCCTGACACTTTGGCAAATCATTAGGTTCAATGCCCTGCTTTAATCTAACACACTCAGGTTTAAGGGTTTTTTTTTCTTATGAACCTGGATCAACCCTCTCCAGCCATGTGTAATGGTAGCCAAAGGAACTGAGTACAAATTCCAAAATGGCGCAAAGTCGGCATTTCTAACTGTGATGTAAAAGATGGGCAGTAGAGGTCGCTGGTGTGCTGAGTGTGACATTCCAACTCCTGTTGGTGTAACGTCTGTGGGTGGTAGAACACCACTAATCAAAAGGCCTAAACTTTACCATGTTTGCAAATATTACAGTGTGAACACCAGAGTTCTGACACGCGCATCTAGAAAAGAAACACCTAGCTCCATTGGCTAATCTTAAAAATAAAAATGTAATAATAAAAAAAATTTTACAAGTGGATTGTAAACAAGCAACTAAAATAAAACCGTGTTTGCCAACATGTCAGTGCTGACGGTCAACACTCAAACCTCTTTTCTTGGATGAATCTCCTATGCAGCCGGCCCAGGTCTTTACCAGACGTGCGTGTGTTTGCACACCTGTCTCTGTCTGTCTGTCTGTCTGTGTGTGTCTTTGTCCTGTCCCTCGTCCCGTCTCGTCCCGCGTCTTGCGTGTGCTGGTTAACGGGCGCTGTCCGTGCGGTGTTCCTATATGGTCCCCTCTGTTGTTGCAGGAAGCGGTGGCGGGCGCGTCCATCCTGGGGGCGATGACGGCAGGCTCTGTGAACCTGCCCCAGCAGATGGGCGTCCTGCCACAGGCAGTCATGGCTGCCCAGGCCCCAGGGGTCATCACAGGTAAGCTGTGGACACGTGTGTTGGGGATGGGGGTGGCTAGTGATGTCTTGCCTAGCGCTTGGGGGACCTGCATGTTGTGCTGGCGTTGGGGTGTGATGGTGAACACGGTAGAAATGAGATTGCTCTATCGGATGTTTTCTGATGCAATGTTATTCCTCAGTGTTTTGCCAGTGTTCACTCTAATATTGAAGCACTGCCAACTTTCATTAATGTATAGTTCTATATCAGTATAGCGTGCAACAGTCAGTAGTGGTGGTAAACTGATTTTACTGTATCTACCAGACCTCATTTTGTGCATTTGTTTCTCGGATCCCCTCAGTATCACTTTAAATGTGCCAGGGTAGTGTGTGTGCTAAACTCTCTTTCCCTCAGGTTTCTGTTGTCTCCTACAAATTACATAGTTTAACATGGCCTGTCGTGGGACCTGTCCACTAATAGATTCTTTTTTATTTTCTCTTCTCTCCTTGTCTTCTCTCTCTCTCTCTCTCTATCTCTCTCTCCCTCTCTCTCCTTTTTCTCTCTCCTCTCTTCCCCTCCCTGTCTTTACTCTCAACAATCGCCCTGACCGTGGCCTCTTAACTCCTCCCCTTTGCTGCACACTGACCAACCAAGTGTGAAGAGGACTGTTTCTAGCCCCTCCCCTCATAAACAAATCTCTCATTACCATTGGCCAGTGAGTCTCAGATCCTGTGTGCCTTTGTGGAGTTGATCTTGGTAACCTTTCATCTGAACTGACAGACATGGAGTCTAAGGGCAGAATGAAGGGTGGAGTTCATCATTCCACCAGGAGGGAGACTGGGCCCCACCTTCTCCACCCCACTTTTGTAAATCACCATTTAAGCGACTCCCTCTCTTTCAATGACATTTTAAGCACTCATGCACCAGAAATGACTGAAAATATGTTCACAAAGGCAAGTAGTCGGCTCTCATTTAGACGTGATGTTCCATATTGGAAGTTGCCAGATATCTCTGGTGCATCTGAAATTTTATTTTTTTAAATTATGAAGAAACTGGTCTGCTGCTTACTTTACCTATTTATCTTGTATATACAACTACAAATGTTAAATATATCTGGTCAGTGTTCGGAAAATGCCTGTAACAAATTTCTTGCCTACATCCCCATGTATTTTTAAGGGACTATGGTGATTTTAAGCTTGACCGTTCTGTCGGAGCCCCTGTTGCCTGGCGAACAGTTCCTTGCTTCCGCACAAGCTCTGAGGGCTTTCTCGGGCATGGCGGGGGCTCCGTGCTGTGTCCCCCTGCCCCAGGGGCCTGAACTTCCTCGCTGACTCCTGCGTCTCTGTGCAGGCGTGACCCCGGCAAGGCCTGTGCTGCCCCAGGTGGGCCTGGTGAACCCCGTGCTGGCCTCGCCTCCAGTGCTGTCGGCCGCGGTGGCCGCCGCCCAGGAGGCCAAAGAGAAGAAAGACAAGGAGGAGGAGGAAGCTGCGCAGGACGGCACCGGCCAGGAGATGCTCAGTGAGCAGGAGCACATGAGCATCTCGGGCAGCAGCGCAAGACACATGGTTATGCAGAAACTGCTGAGGAAGCAGGAGGTGGGTCAGACGGCCCTGCTGTTCATTGATCTCCAGAACGTAGGGAAGACCTACACGATTCAGCATCACTGTGCTCGATTTTGAGGTTGCCAAGCTTTAAGTAGAAAGGTTTAAAATGAGTGGTAAACAAAACGAAGCGTCGCAAACATTTTGATGAGCATTTTAGGCATGTTTACTGTAGTTAACTTAGTCCAAGCTGGTAGTATTAACAGACTAATGGGAGAGAATAGTTATGGAATTGCTTTCATCCCTGCCATGGTGTCAACACTCATTGGAAATTGGGTGTGTTATGAGTTGGTCTGTCTGGGTTATGAGTAATTTGTTGGAATTGAGTTCAGAAGTGTGTGCACTGGCATGATGTAAGCAAGTACTGCAGCACGTGGTGGCTGGTGGTTTCTAACGTGCTTTCCTCTCCACCCAGTCAACGGTGATGGTGCTGAGGAACATGGTTGGTCCTGAGGACATCGACGACGATCTGGAGGGCGAAGTGACTGAGGAATGTGGCAAGTTTGGTGCCGTTAACAGAGTGATCATCTACCAGGAGAAGCAAGGCGAGGAAGAGGACGCCGAGGTCATAGTCAAGATCTTTGTGGAGTTCTCGGCGGCATCAGAGATGAACAAGGCCATTCAGGCGCTTAATAACCGCTGGTTTGGAGGTCGAAAGGTTGTTGCTGAAGTGTACGATCAGGAGCGGTTTGACAACAGTGACCTCTCAGCATAGACTTGTTCCAGCCCATCTTCCATGACCTTCCTGTTGCTTCTCTCACACACTTACAGACGTCGCTGCCGGGCACCATTCCCAGTGGTGCTGGCCACTTTTTAACTTGTAATTATTTTTTATCGATGTTGATAATGTTATTAATGTTCCCATTTAGGGACAAAGGCCAGGCAAATGCCTGCCAAAAAAGGTTGGTTTTTTTTTTTTGTTTTTTTTTTCCACTGTTGCCTACTGTGAAGGACTTGATATCTGGATATTTGTTTTTGTATTTGGTTTTGTTCCTTCCCCCTCAATTAGTTTTAATTTGGTTGCAATGTTTTTGTTTTTTTTTTTCCTTACATGATTTACTCTTTAAAGAATTCATCTTGTTATAAAGCCCTTGGTTTCAAATGCCCGGAACAATAAATTCTTCAAATATGACTTTTTGGATTTCAAGACTCTGTTCTCTGGATAAACAGCTTTGCCATTTTAAGTAGATTTTAGTGATGTGGTTGTCTTGCTATGCCACCTACATCTCTGGCCCTCCCACCTACTAACTCTTCAGGTGTACCTGTAACCGTGGTTACCATTGCCTTGTGCTTCAGATGAACTACTGCTGCATACAATTATAACAATTTGTAAACGATTTATTTAGAATCCTATACCGCTATCTACTGGCAAGCAGTAGCACAAATGCTCTGATGAAATGTATTGGTTAAATAATAGTAGTTTGGAATAAGCCAAAACAAACTAGGTGAAAAGGGTAGTTTGCTCGTTTAAAGTCTGGTTTGGTTGTCACGGAAATGTTTCACTGGAGTGGCTCTGATTTTTCATGTTGACTTTGTGAGAAGAATACATCAGCTCATGCTAAATAGAATGCAAATGCTTCCTTTGGTGAGATACAGTGGCACGTTTCAATCAGATCTATATTGTTTGCGTGTGTGTGTTTACATACCAAATGGATCTAGGTTGTGCGTGTGTAATATTAAACTTGTGGCTCCAGTAGCACTCGAGCGTTTCTGTATAAAGCCCGTTTTCACAGTCTGAAGATCCGAGACTGAGAGAGGAGTTCACCATTAGTTTTTACACTGCGCGTCCTTTTATGATAAAGATCTCGTTTTCTTCGCTATTGGTTTTAAAGGTTGTTTATGCGGTTTAAACAGTTTTCGTGTATAACTGAAGACGTGCATTTGACGCCCTGTTTTCGAATAGAATTGCTCTTAACTGCGTGTTCCAAGGGCGGAGCCGTTACATATCAGATGATGAGCAGTTTATTCGTTAAGTACTCGTTTACTTTTCAGACAGACTGGTTTTCAGCTCACGCAGAAAGAAATCCTGAAACGTATAGTTCAATCCCGATGTGGAAAATGAATAGTGTAGTTACTTTCTTGGTGCTCTGTGCAGTGGCTTCGTGTGTGGCTTCTCCATGTTTAACTTGGAAAGATTACGATACATGTCCTGAACAGCTGAGGACACACATCGACACGGCCATAAAGGAAGCAAATAAGCAATTCAAAAAAGAAGGGAAACACATTAATTTTTACAAACTTGAAAAACAAAACGTAAGTAATGTCTTCCTCAAATAATAAATAGCGATAGAAATGTCAACATTGTGTCAATAACAATGTTGTTAAATGAGGTTTGGTTGCTAGAAATTACTGGTAGTCATTCAGTATAAACAGATTTGCTGTCCTTGATTCTGAAAGAAGCGTTCCTTTTGTAACTATCCATCGGGTTTGGGCTGTGTCTGGTTTCATTACTTTACTTTCAGCCATCGTGTAATTATATTGTTATATTAAAATCGCTTTTAAAATTAAAATCAGCATTAGATTTTCTCTAGTTTTACTTTATAACAATTGAGAAGATGCACCAGTAAAAGCAAAAATAAATCTCTCAAAATCCATACTATTTTTGTGAGTCCATACTATTTTTGCGCTTGTCAAGATTACGAAAAAGACGAAAAAAAAGGTCGTGGTGAGAAGACAAGTACTCAGACTAGCGATAGTTATGTAGGACGAATCCAAAATCGCTATCCTTACAGTCTGTATAAAAAAAAAACAGTCCGTAGCTGAGTAGCTACAGGAAGAAACCAAATGAGAACACATAACGAAGCCAAAGACAGCTAGAAACAAGAAAGACAAGGCAAGTAGCATATATTTATATTAAAAAAACAACCAAAGTGTAGGCTCAATATTAAAATTAACGTTAAAATAACCGTAATATAAAATCATAACAATCATAACAATAAAACTGTTTCCTAAAGCATAGAACATACAATAAAACTATTACAATCGCCACTCCACAGACAGAGTTAAACACAAGTTAAAAGATGCGTCTTCAGTGAAAGGTAAGCTGTCCTGGCCAAGATGCAGCCAAACAAGCTCAAATCATGATACTATTACCACTATGTTTCACAAATGGGATATGGTTATTATGCTGGAATTCAATGTTTTCCTTTCTGCAAACATAATGCTTTTCATTTAAACCAAAAAGTTCTATTTTGGTTTTATCTGTCCACACAACTCTTCCAATAGTTATTCTGGCTTGTCTACGTGATCTTTAGCAAACTGCAGATGAGCAGCAATGTTCTTTTTGGAGAGCAGTGGCTTTCTCCTTGCAACCTTGTCACGCACACCATTGTTGTTCAGTGTTCTCCCATTGGTGGATTTATGAACATTAGCCAATGTAAGGGAGGCCTTCAGTTGCTTAGAAGTTACCCTGGGGTTTTTTGTAACCTCGCCAGCTATTACACGCCTTGCTCTTGGATTGACTGTGGATTGGTGGTGTCCAAACTCTTTAGATGGTTTTGTAACTTTTTCCAGGTTGATGAGCATCAACTATTTTTCTGAGGTCCTCAGAAATCTCGTTTGTTCACACCATGATACACTTCCAAAGCCAAGATGGTCCTGTTTTTTGAGACATTCATAGATAAAAATTATGCCACATTTTTTTCTTTCATAATAGGTTACTTCTGAAAAGTACTTTGTCAACGCAAGATTAAGACCCACCACATGTAAATACACAGGAGCTGAATCCGGACAGCGCAAAAACTGTAGTTTTCTGAAACCTACGGTGAGTATTGTCATGAGATTCTCATGTCCACGCTAGCAGAGCTAGCTGGTTTGCTGACATTTGACCATACTAAAATTTGTTTATTTGACCAAAGTTGCCACATTATCTTCCTTAACATGGAAATCTATTGCTGTCACAATGTATTTGCTGGCATTATAAATGCATTAATAATAAAAATGTGAGGTTACCATGTGTTCTCTGCTCCATTCTAACAGATCTGAAATAAATCCTGTTTTCCACAGATGGTGATTGACTGTGTTGTATGTAAACAGAAAATTCGTGAAATTGTTAACTGCATGAAGTTTAAGGACCGGCAAACGGTTTGTTTTATTTCAGTCATTTATCTACCATGCACAAGCCTTAAATGAATGAAATGAACTGTAGTTTTCAGTAAAGTGCCTGGTCTATGTAGAGTGATATCGCTCAGTGTTCAGAGGAAAGAAGTGATACATACAAGTTTTTACCTAAAAAAGAAAGAAAATCACCTTTTTCACATTAAGCTACTCCTAGCCAGTGTTTTTCAGAAATTCCCTCTTTCTTTGGTATTTAACTGCTACATAGTTAACATGAAACACGGTTAACATGTTTTAGACTTTGATTTGAGTAGTTTGTGTGTGCACACGCACATTTACACGCACACTTCAGCTCTACTTAACTAAAGGTGAACAGCTTAGTGAAACTCTGTTGACTGTTAATGTTGTTCTCTGTTACAACTCTAAATTACATTTTTATTGATCTTAACATTGTTAATATACTATTGTTTGCATTTCAGTCTGAAGGGATTCCAAATGAATGCTTCGGTTACCATATTGGAGGGTCACACCTCATGTCCCTGAAATCTGGCATCAACGAGCAGCAAATTGGATGTGTTGGATGTATCTGAATTTACCACTTTGAAACTTCATGTTTGACACTGCAAAATAAATAGTAAAATTGTAGTTAAAGTGGAAACATACTGTCAACAATCAGCAATAAACCTACTGAGTATCTGCTTTCCATTTACAAATAAAATGTACATAATTGGAGCACTTGGGGAATTTGGTTCCAATATAGGTTATTAATCCTACTGAATGCTTCTGTGCACACATGTATTAAAGGTCATTAACAATACTGTTACAATTTCCCATTATAAAATGTTTCCAAAGTATTAAAACAATTTGGACAGTGGTATATTTAAATGCAAAAGTCATTTTATGGGCCAATATTTATGACTTCCAGCATTTATTGCAATGTTACTTCATGATTACAAATGGACATTACCAAAACAGTTTTTTCCTGTTACTGAGATGCACTTGCTTTATCTGCAACTACATTTGTTAACAGGTTTGTAGCAGTTAATTACATCTTAAACATTTTCAAGCATATTGGTAATCCATGTTCCTAAATGCTTACAGGATTAGGGTTTGATGTTTGTATTTAGTGCTTCATATATATACTTATGTCACTGAATGCTTTTACTTCATAAGTAATGCTGTCCTTCCTTTACTAGTTTCTTATAAAGAAAGAGGTGGACAAAATTAATTGTATATTAAAAATATATTAAAATAAAAAAAAGAAAATACTAGTTCTGGCACTTTGTCTATTGAGTCATCTGAGTGGATGTTAACACATATTTGACTTTGAAATGAACTTACTAAATATTTACCTAAAACTTCATTCTAAAGACCAAAACTCAACACAAACATTTTAAATGAAAGCTTTCTATCTGATCCTAGAATGGGCTTGTAAACCTAACAATTACCCTGTGGTTATTATGCAATTAACATTTTTCAGATAAGTTGAAGAGGCCTAGCGCATTTTTAACCCACAGAGAAATCCTGAGATCCTGAAACACAACACTGTTTAGTCCTGATGTGCAAGATTAACTGGGTGGTGACTGTCCCGCTGCTCTCTGCAACATTCCTGCTGGGTCCTGCTGGGTCCTGCTGGGTTCTGCTCCAAGTTCTGAAAATTACAACAGCTGTAGCAATTGCCTCCAACAATACAAAGCCGTAACTGAAGCAAACAAGGGAATCAGACAGATGTTGATGTTGTCATTCATCCACATCAACACCCACATGTACTGAAAACAAAACTTACTTGTATTGAACACAGTACCCACAGTTCTACAGCAATAACATTAGACTATCATGCATTAATGGAAGAAACAAATGTTTTTATTTCAGAGAGAGGATGTTCGCATAGTAAAGGGACACTCTTTTGCCTCCATGGATGAATAATAAATGTAATTAATGTGTGGGAGGTGGCCAGTGCTGGGTTAACTGTACTGCTCAGCTGGATCACAAGTCATGCAAAGTTCATCACTAACAAACATGCAGCAAGTCTTGAATATTTGGGAGTGCGGCTGAACCAAATGCAGTTTCTGCATGAAATGTGTCTGGATTGTGTGTCCTCATCTACAGTGTGTCAGTGTATAAAGTATAAACAGCAAAGTGGAGTGCTGTAGCATTAGTGTCATATCTTAATTAACTAAAAAAAGAATAATTATGAATAATAATTGTACAAATAAATAAATGTGTCATCTCTGTTGTGTTTAAAAAGAAACACATCATTATTGGACTTTAAATCACTTGACACAATTGTAAATTCTTACTATGACAAAGTCTAATATAAAGTGAACAATTTACTGTATTTATGACTGAAGTTTTATTAAATAAAAGAAGCATCAAGGACATATTTTGAGGAATTTCACAAACTTATATTATTTTTTCATTATTTGGGAAGCGTTTTGTGTCTTGCCTTTTTGAGAACTTATTATTTTGTTCATATTGGAAAGACATACATCTAATAAAAAGTTTTCTGTTCAAATAAGTGCATCGGATAATACAGGTATTATGTAATCTGAACCAGAATCTGTGTTTTAACTCCACGTACTGATGCTAAACGCAGACTGTTCACACCCAACACTGGCAAATGAACGACTCTCTACCTTAATACGATTGTTGACAGTAACTTAGAAGAATACAATTTTTACACCTAATAATTTCTTTAATTAACCTGGAAAAAATAAATCACATTAATGTGTTAGTTCCCGTAAAAAAGCACGTGTTTCCGGTTTGCGTCTGTTGACTACCGGGAACATGGCGGACACCGGGGCAGCGGACAGCTTCTGCCAAACTGCAAGGAGACCACAGCAAAAGGCCGCGGATCTGATATGACAAGACACATGTCAGGCTGGTGTTTGCGGGAGTGGAGACTGTTCTTGTAGTGTTGAGGTTACTGCCAAATCGCTTCAACCTCCAACCAACTAGGCTGTCGCTTGAACGTCTGCCTTTTTTTAGCGGGTGCCGAAATGAAGTAGCAGTAACGTTTGCAGAGGCCATGTTCGCTAGCTCCCAGAGTTGATACGGTTAGCCCCTTATATTGGCAGTCTGACAGTTTTTCTAACAACTTAAATAACTGCCTAGCTACATTCTTACAGGCGAAGGGTGTGTAGGGCATGTGTTTCGTAAAACTGAAGGGAACAGCTTTATCTGTTTATCTCGCTCAAGCTGCTAGTGTTAGTGCTGTTAGCCACAGAGCCTGCTAGCTAGGTGGCTAGCTTGATACTAATATTTATCTCATTTGCACCTCTTAAGGGAATCTTCAGATTCGTTTGAGATAAACTATAGAGTTGGAGATGACATAAGGGGGTCGATAAAAAATAATTCTGAACAATACTGCTCTTTCAGTTTATGGTAGTTTTAAAGCCACAGACAAGCGGCTCACCACAGCTGCTTGTAATATTTTGCCAATGTCATCATATGCCACGGATGATTTGAAGCGCCCACGGCATCTGCCCGCGTTCTTTTAAATTAAACATGTAAGTAAAATATTTAATTTCTCGAGACCAAGAACAAGTCTCGTATTGTATTACTTATCCGATGCTACGTGCGACTGTTCGCTGTATATGTCGCTGTTGAGTGATGGTGTGGTTTTCTTATACACACCCTGTTGCTGAATTAGCTACTGAGCTATATAAAGTTATATTGGAAGAAGAGCGCATGTGTCCGTCTAAATGCATATATACTTTTTTTACTCTTTTAAGATGTTTAATGACCACTTCCAGTGTGACGTAGAGTCAAAAAATTACTGCAGACAGTGCGCTTTATGCACGTCGGGCTGTGAAATGTATATAGCTATAACGTATCTAAAAATCCTCAGTGCCACCGTGTCTTTCATGGTCTGAAAGATTATATGTTAACAAAGCTCAAGTTCAGTGCTCTAGAAAGTCAAGTGCAATCCTGTGCGTTTGTTCTCTGTACTGATGCTGAAGAACTGAGTTGGTTTGTGTACTGTGTATGTAAGATACACAGCAGCACTGAGCTTCCTGTTATCTGCGATCTATTTTGTTTTAAGTTAGTTTGTTGCTCAGGTCCCTTAACGAGGTTAACCAGACTGATGTTAGTGTTGATATAAGGGAATTGATATAATGAGTTGAGTTACAGTCTGAGCTATTTCTGGAAGTGCACCCTAGCCTTACCAATTAGTGTGCCTGTGATCTGTACTTGCAGTGTTTTATAACAATAAAATTTCAATACTAGTCGGTCATGAACCTTCTTCACCTCGTCTCTCACATTGTTCAAGAATTGCAAGGTGATTTGTGGAAGTCTTGTGTGGTGATTTTGTAAACTTGCAAGAAAGTTATTTTTCAGGAGTGCAGCCTGTGTGCTGGATGTGGTTGTTGGTGTAATACTGGGTGTTTCTGTTTCTAGGTGTATAGCCTTGATCTCACGTCTTGGACCATCCCGTGTATCATGCAGGGGCCCTTTCGCCTGGGCCGTGTAACCTGTGGGAGATTGTTCTTGCCTCCGCAGCTTTCCTGCCGTCTGGCTCCAGGTGCTCTGGAAAGTATGTACGCTGCACGCTTTTATGGCAGTGGAGGGAGCAAGCAGGGCCGCCGTGTCGGCCTGCTGAGGGGGGGGCAGCCCACGCTGGAGAGCCACCCCCTCCCTGTTCACCCCTCCCACATCCCGCTACCCCAGAGCTACCCCCCACCCTACCAGGGACGTTTAGAAACCCAGCGATTCCACTACCACGCCCACCAGCACTGCCACGCCCACCAGCACTGCCACGCCCTGCCTCAGCACCACGCCCACCTGCACCCGCCACACTATCAGGCACACGCTCATTTGCACCATAGTAAGAAGAAGACGTGGAACTTCATCCATGAGAAGATGAGCTATGACACGTTTTTCACGATGAAACGATTGATCGATCGTTCGCGCAGTGTGGATGAGGTGCTTCGCTGGGTCACCCAGAATCCAGGCAAGATCTCACACAACCACTACCCCATTGCCCTGCAGAAGATCGGCCAGCTGCTGGTGCTGCAGCAGGCCGGGGGAGTCGGGATGGGGCCCGGGGGAGTCGGGATGGGGCCCGGGGGAGTCGGGATGGGGCACGGAGTAGGGGCCATAGGGGGTGGAGCAGGGACTGGAGATGGAGCCCTGCCCTCACCCCCTGCTGGTGGGCCAGGCGACTGTGCTTCTCGCCCAATCCTAGAGAACCCGGACTTCCAGACTCTCTGTGATGCCATCGTTAATGACTGCTCCAAGTTCGACAACTTCAGCATTGTGAACTGTCTGTATGCTGCAGCTACGCTCGGTAAGCATGAGTGGGGTTGAGTGTTTGTCTGGACCTCTACCACTTTAATGCCTGCTAGACTGTTCTGCCAGAGTCCCCTCCCTTTAATAATAATAATAGAATAGAATAGAATAGAATAGGTTAACACCAATTCTGATTAATATGTGACCTTTGCAAAGTTTTGTTTAGAGTTCAAGGAAGTTGGGTTACTTGGTTGGACAGCTGCTAGCCATTTGCCATGCAGAACAAGTACTTTATGCAAGGCTCCTCAACGTGCATGTGTGCGCGTGCGTGTCCTGCAGGGCTGCCTAGCGACTCGCGCATCGTGCAGGTGCTGGAGGGCGAGTCCCACGGCAGGCTGGCGCAGTTCAACCAGAAGGACGTTTCCATGGTGTTCAGCAGCTGTATGAAGCTCCGCCCCTCCAGCCAGCAGCACCCGCTGATCGAGTCCTGCCTGGCTGCGCTGGAGAAGAACATCGAGCGAGAGCGCCACCCGCAGACGCTCTTCCTCCTGCTGTCGTACTATCGCGGCCGGTGGCGGGCCCTGCAGGCGGCCGACGTGGCGCCAGCCGAGCAGCTCGTTGTCAGTCGCAAGATTCTGCGTCTAGCCAAGCACACGCTGGCCAGCGTCAGTGCCGTGCGCGACCACGAGATGGCGCTGCTTGACGAAATGCTGGCGGTGTGTGTGCGCGAGGCCAGCAACAAGAGCCTGGAGCTCATCTTCAGCTCACACCTCTTCTACCAGAACCGGCAGGAGAAGTTTGTCAGCAGCCTGGCAGGTGAGTACACTGTGCCCACCCTTTACTTCCCTGCCAGGTGTCCACGCGGGTGTGGTCCGAAGGGAGCGGCCTTCGCCTCGTGTTGCAGAATCCCCTTCATAAGGTCCCGCTCAGCGTGCGTTTGTTTGTGAGGCGGTGGTTTTCTAAGGGGCAGTGCGTGTTTGAATGTTTAACTGGGTCTCCACCCTCCCAGTGTGTGTTTGAGGCTGACTGTGTCTCCACCCTCCCAGAGGAGCTTCCTAAGAAAGTGGACAGCATCACACCGTACACCATGGCCCTCATTGCCAAGTACATCGCCCGGCACCGTTTGCGAGAGCCCCGCCTGCTTGATACCATTGCTGACTTCCTCATCAAGAAGGGAGAGTACCTAGACAGCAAGGTGAGACGCAGCATCAGCTCCACCCACTTTAGCTCCACCCGTTTAGAAACAGGCAATGAAAAGCCAATTAATCCATCCATGTGTCAAATGATACGGTTCAAGTGTCTTTCTCACTGTGGCACTGACATGGGTGCCTCTGGCGCTATTTTGCACAGGTCATCCAGAAGCTTGTGTTCCCCTTCAGCCGCATGAGCTACAGGCCTGCGAATGATGCCCAGTTCTTCTCCAAACTGGAGATGGTACTGGAGCTGAAAGCTCTGAGCTCACCGCTGGCCACCGTCAACATCCTCATGTCTCTCTTCCAGCTGGGCCACTTCCCGAGCCTGGTGCTCCACCGCGTCTTCTCTCCCTCCTTTATCAGCAACGTCACCAGTGAGTGTGCAGCAGTGACCCCTGGTGGCTGCCTCTTTGTTGTAGTCTCGTGTTCAGTTGTGTGGCACCGAGCTGGTTGAGCATTTTGAGCTGGTTGTCTGTGTTGCCATGCAGACAGTCCGTACGCGCTAATCGTGCGGCGGTACCTGTCCCTGCTGGACGCTGCCGTGGAGCTGGAGCACCAGGAGTACGCAGGACCGCGCCTGCAGGACGCCCACAAAGTGCTCATGTTCGACCACGCCCTCACCGCCGATGAGGTCAACCGCAAGTACAGGTGAGGGGCGGAGCTCCAGTACACATTCCCAGACTTGAACTGGAACAGATTACCCAGTCGGTCGATAAAGAGGGATCATTTGGGTACAATCTAGCAATGCTCTCACCAGAGACTTAATTTACAATACATACTTTATAGATTTATTTATGGTATTTAGCAGACGCTCTTATCCAGAGTGACTCACAAAAGTGCTTAGAGATACTTGGAATATCTAGGGTAGCTCAGATAGACCC
>JAOYMR010000015.1:11958664-11973884 GCA_025802075.1 Tenebrosternarchus preto | reverse complement strand
GTGACGTGGCTGAACTTGGGAAGGTTGAAGACAAGCCGAGCTGCTGCGTTCTGGATCAGTTGCAGGGGCTTGATAGCGTGGAGAGGAAGAGCAGACAGGAGGGAGCTGCAGTAGTCGAGTCTTGAGACTAGAGAGGAATGGGCGAATCCTCCGAACGTGATGAAGGACGAATCTGGATGACCGTGTTGCGTTCGCAACATGAGCCATGAAAGAAAAGCTGATTGCCCACAACTATTCCAAGGCTACGTGCTTCAGTAGATGGAGTGATCAGGGTGTTCTCAAAACTTTTGTGGGATTCTAGATAAAACCTTTGTGGGATTCTAGTTAAAGGCTATACTCTATCGGTTTTGTTCACCATCCCTTTAATTTTCAATAATCAGTTTCTGATCACAAGACAATCATGTTTCTGGATGGTAGACTAGTCACAGTCCAGCACTCTGAGGCTTGTGATATCCCTCTCAGTGTCTGCTGTGTACAACAGGGAACCACTCAGTAATACCCAGTACCAATTTCTGAGTCAGTAAAATAAACTGGTACTGCATTTTGCAACTTCAGAGTTATATAATGTATAAAATAATATATAAATATAGGGGGAAACAATTCAGAATACACTGATGAGAATGGCAACCCCGGCATCGCCTGCACTGGCGTGGAGATGTTGTGGTTGGTCAGCGCTGTGTTGAGAGATGCAGGGGAGAGGATTTGTTCCTCCCACTCAGAGAGCGAGGCCAGTTACACTGGCCTGAATGTGTGGTCAGGGGTGGGGCCGGAACCTCCGAGCCACTCGGGAACAGTGAGCAAATCCTTGTGCTATTAGAAGAATGCTGATGGTTAACAGAAAAGACTATGCCAGGCTTGGTTTGTGTTTGTGAAAATGAGTTTCGATTGTATCCTGTCCGAACACAAAACCATTCAGCACCAACAGTGGAAAAACTTTAGTCTGATTGAATCAGTGTGTTTGTTTACTTATTTAATAAAGGTAATAGTAATAATAATAATGTCATAACCAAAAATAAGATGGTTTACTGTGACGAGCAGGTTGAGAAGGTGAAGAGCTCATTCACGTGCGCGTGTGTGTTCTCTGTGTGTGTGTGTGTGTGTGTGTGTGTGTGTGTGTTCTGTGTTGTAGTTACAAAGGCCTGGTGGCAGAGGCCCTGCGGCAGTTAGTTGGAGAACACGGTTACAAGCAGGATGAAGTTCTGGCTCCAGGATATTACACAGGTCATAAGAGCCCTTTTTTATGCCCCATGACAAATACACCACCTACATACACACACACTACACACCACCTACACACACACACACACACACACACACTGTACATCACTCGCCATATATAACCCAAACATACCCACACGTGCGCGCACACAGTCCACACATCCTCATAGCTGCAGCTGTTCACGTCCAGTTTTAGTGTTGTTGCGTCTGGGATGTGTGTAACACGCTCTCTGCCCTCGCCCAGACTTCCTGCTGTGGCTGGACGGCGCAGGCCGCGTCCTCCCCATCCGTGCAGGAGCACCACCTGTCCCGCTGAGGGCCGACGCTCCTCCGTGCTCCGAGGGCTCCAGCTCAGTTACAGCCCTCACGTCTGACTTTCAGAAATTCTCTCCTTTCTCTCCACCCCTGGAGGAGCCGGTCAGCCAGCAGCCTGGAGACGATGCCACCTTCCTGCCACCACACATGCGCTCGCCTGTCCCCGCCACGCAGAGGGTGGGTGCCAACGGGACGGCACCACTGGACTACAACGCCTACTACGCCCCCTCTGACTACTACGCGCCGCTGGCCAAGGAGCACTCCCTGGAGAGCCAGGACAGCTCCACCCTCAGCAGCCCGTCGGACTGTCTGGCGCAGGGCGGGCCGACCGCGGCCGTGAACACTACTCCGCACGACTCGCTCTTCCAGTTCTCCATCGGGAAGATCCTGGAGGACGAGGGGGGCGTGTCCATTGCGGCGGGGGCGGGCCCAGGCCCAGAGGGTGAGATGGTGCCCTTCTACGAGGGCGTGGCGTACGAGCCGGGGGACGGTGGTACGACCGGCGGCTCCGTCCTGCAGCTGCGCCCGCCCGAGCTGCCCGCCGCTGACGCCGCTGGCACAGAGCACGTGAAGAGGTCAGTTCGACTTTCCTGCACAAAATGATAGTAATGCGTTGGGCTTTAGTCCTAGTAGCCCAGTGTTCTCCAGGTCTCTAGTGTTGCCTAAAACCACTTCCTACTGATACCCCAGAGGATTTAAAATCTCAGACACACAAAAAGAATACCATCTCTTTCCCTCTCACAGGTGTACTGAAAATAGAACTTGCTATGCTGCCCCCTGTACTGAAATCCTAAAATGCACGAGGTACTGAAACTGCTTTTTTTGTATAGCCACTACTGATGAATGAAGAATGTCTCCCCCTTATTCACCATTGTTTTAAATCAGCATTTGGTTTCTGCTGACTGACATACAGCCATGTGAATTTTTTACCAAAAGGAAGTGACCATCAGCAAGAGGGCAAAATGGTTAATGGTACATTTTACATGAAATATATAAAATATGTTTAAAATGTTCTTGAATTCTCAAAGAGCAGTTGTTGGTCTGTTGAGGTTTGGATTTAGGCTTGGATACTGTCCACTTTGCTTCAGCTCTCAGAAGCTGCTGGACTGATTTTAACAGTTAAACTATGAGACGGAACCATCTGTAGAGCTTTAAAGGGTGAAGCACAACAAATGTCTGAATCTGCCCTGAATGGAGTCTCTCTCTCTCTCTCTCTCTCTCTCTCTGTGCACTCTTGCCATGGCTGTCCTTGGCAATATATTATACTTGGCTAATATATTTTATATTTTTATAGCGAGTGAACAGAGTGTATGCATCACTCTTTGTGTGCAGGGTGATTATGTCTGTGAATGACAAGTGGCACTACTGCCACAACTCTGACGTGCTGGTGGGCTCTAGGACCATGCGGGATCGGCACCTGCAGCTGCTCGGCTACATCATCCTACAGGTGAGCAGAGAACTACACATGATGGAGATGTTCAGGACGCCTTCTGGATGTTTTTAGACAGTGTTTCCCCCTCCCCCCAAAGAGCTCTTGTTGCTCTTGAGTATATATGTGTGTGTGTGTGTGCGTGTGCATGCGTGCGCGTATGTCTCTCTCTCTATATCAGTTGCCCTACCTGGAGTTGGAGAAGTTGAATGGAATCGAGGAAGTGAAGCAGTACCTCCACAAGAAGCTCCTGGAAGTTCTGTTATGACAGTGGAAAAGTAGAGCTGTGTGTGTGTGTGTGTGTGTGTGTGTGTGTGTGTGTGTGTGTGTGTGCGAGCATGCAGTCTTGTGCAACCTTCAGTTTCAAGAGTTTTTGCTGTTCTGAATAAAGGTGTGTGTGTGTGTGTGTGTGTGTGTGTGTGTGTGTGTGTGTGTGTGTGAGAGAGAGAGAGAGAGAGAGAGAGAGAGAGAGAGAGTGGTCCTAGTTTTTAGGGTGGTTTGTGGTGACACTCAGTGGGTGGGAATCCTGCTCTTAAATCTTGGCTTGGGCAAAGGGATAGAAAACGCTGGGCAAAATCTAAAACACTCTGTCTGGAAACAAACAAAGCCCCCCCGATACCTTTGAGTTGAGAGGCACGTGGCACTGCTGTGCCCGTCGGGCACAGGCTGGCGTTGCAGTGCCCGTCGGGCACAGGCTGATGACCTTCCTGGTGCACACTGTTATTTCTAAAAGAAAAATGCTGTTTTTAATTACACTGTAAATTTAGGGGAAAAGGTGATGCCAACCAATTATAACAAAAGTACAAAAGTAGATGTAGCCAAATCAATAAAAGAAATATCAGTGCCACTGTATTTATACATGTATCATCAAGAATTTAATTTTGATATATTGCCATATATATTGATATATTGAGCACAGCCTTTGTTTTGGGGGCGGACTCCGGTCATCATGCCTGCCTGTATTTTGAGTTCAGTGCAGCCTGGACCAAACACCTCTCCTACTGCAGTCTAGCCAAGCTCTTCAGGGTAGTGTTTGGTCTGGATGCAACATGGCTGCTGGACTCACCGAGCTCCACCTTGGGCTCATGAGTCGCTGGAAGACGATGTGTTGAGACCAGGTTACGCAAAGCCACAGACGCTGGACTTTCAGCTGCTTCTCAGGCTGTTGGTTTTATATTTTGTCCAGATCGAATGTTCATTGGTACATTTACGGTTTTTGATTTGCTAACAAGGGGTCAGCCAGGCTGTATTTCATGGATGATATTGTCTCATTGCTAAATCTCTAGAGGTTTTACCTCCCATGTTGAAGATCTGTCTCAGTGGGATTTCAGGGGACAGGCTGGAGAATAAGATTTGTTCTGTTTGTGATGCAGCATGCAAGGTTGCTTTTATGGAATAATAAAACTACAGGTGTAATGTGTATAAATTTGCAGATTGGAAGTTGTTTCTGGATTTCAGATGCAACTGTGGAAACCAGGCCACACCCCTTTCACCAGATCCTCCTGACACTGGCCAGGTGGTGGCGCAGACGGGTCGCGGTACAACTGCTTAACATTGTCTTACAAAACTTGTCTAGTATGGATGGACTGAACAGCTACAATGATAGAAAGGTATCTGAGAGGACTGTGATAGATTTATAGAGATTTATAGAGAAAAGGATTTTATCTGTATATTTTCTCAGAATGATGTAATTTGTCATTTAAAGGAAAGCTAAGCAACGCACTCAGTGGAACTGCTTGAGTAATGATTTCATGATTTCCGTGTTGTCAGATTCCTGCTGAGCATGTTGTCATGTCCTATTCCATCAGAGCTGCGTGTTACACGAGTCCAAAACATTTAGTGTCAGACGGATAACGACTGCACCAAAGTCCACACCTGATTAGGAAAACCTAACAATTTGAACAGATTACTAGGACAGATAAACTACCATTTATGTAGTTAATAAGTTAATAGTTTTGTCTCGAGACAAAAAGGGGGGGGGGGGCTGTGATGGGGGAGTGGTGAGGAATCGTGTGTGATCCTGCTCCCTGTGACACTGTTGCTGAGTGTGTTTGCTTTGCTCTTGTTTGGGAGAGAAATTATTTATTACGGCAAGTGTTCCTTTGAATGCAAGAGGATGTCTGTGCTGGGGTGTAGGTGGGAAACTGATGGAAATTGTTTATATATACATATTAAAATGTCTATATAAAATCATTATTAAAAAAGCAGAAAGCAGTTGTGTTGGCTGTGTGTTTTGTGCCCTGAAGCTGACTCTGCTAACGTTATAATTACCGTACGGCCAGTCCGGGTTCCCATTGTGCCTGATCTGTGTTGGCTACACAGACATAAGCTTTATTTTTAAAGCGTTTATTATTATTATTATTATTATTATTATTATTATTACGATTATCTACTGTCACTATTATCTACTGTTTTTATAGTGTTATGTCTCATAGATAATGAATAATAGTTTCCCTTAAAAGGATGCCTATTTTTTCTTTAACGTACTTATGTTTAACGTACTTAAGATACTTAAGCTATTACATTTATAGATCAGATGGAAGTGACGGCTTTAAAATTGTTCGTTTTTGTCAGAGGCACCTGTGTAAGAGGGCAATCAAATGTTTTAAATATAAACTAGAGGTCAAATATGGTTTGACTTTATTTGCGGATTGTTTGACATAAATATTAAATTACATAAAATAGTCTTATAAAATTTCGTAAACATACCTGTTTAACAAACATGTATACCTTTGAGCTGCCCTATGGCTAAATGACCAGTCATAGTCACAACTATATAATTTTGTTTTACACGTCACTCCTTAGTAAAAGACTATTCAAAAACGGCTAATTAAATCCAGTGAATCTAGGTTAAGACTTTTCTATAGCGGCTTTCTTACCGGAAGTAGTCATTTGACGTTGATGCGGCCAATCTGTCCGCAAGCGATCAGGAAATACAGCCAAAAGTAAAACGGAGTAAATTAGCTATGTATCATCATGTGGCGTGATATGTCAACAGTAAGTTGTTTTCCAGTAGCTGGTAAACATTTCCTATACTTCTACATAGTGTAACATATTTTTTTGAATAATCGCGTTCGTTCTGTGAAGCTATCTTGAGTCCACAGATATTTTGGACCTGAATTGCCAGCTAGCTCGATAGACGGTGTTTTGAAATGTAGCTCTCGCATAGTCGTTAATGCTGCGGTCGTTAATAAACCAGCGGCCTCGAGCCGCCCGGTCCTTTTAACTTGTTTTTGTTGTAGTTGACATGTAGCTGGTTAGCTATAACTGAATTACCCAGGACCGAACTAGCTCGCTAGGCTAGCTAACGTACCTTAGTGCTCAGCCCAGACGAAGTTTTTCAGTCGTGACTCTGACATGGCTAATTAGCCTGCTAACCAGTTAGCTAATTCCTGGTCCACATAAATATCATTTGCGTTGTTTTGAGGTAACTAGCTTGTGGCAGAAAATGGTAATTTCCTGTTTGTTGGCCTGATTAGTTAGCTATTTAGCTATTTATTATTTACCTATTTAGATGCGTGTTATTCTGATTTCTTACTTATCTGCAAGAATGTTGATTTGTTTTGTGGGCAGGTTAAGTTAACTTTGTGTTAAAGGCTATGCCCATAACGGTGAGGTTGGGTAACGTTAGACTACATGAAAATCTGTACACAATAGGCTATGCCCTGTATAAATTGTTGGATGTTCGTTTGATAACACGTTACCGTTATGTTGTTTTTTTTAATAGTTGCTAATATCACAAATGCAATATTCCAATGATCACTCTAAAAATCACATTTAAATCCAGGCGTTGTCGGTGAATTTGCGTGGAAATTTTAATGAATCACAGCTGTTCTGTGATCTAACCATCTAAAATATTTTTGCAGAAAATATTTTTAAGTAATAGGTGTAAAAATTGCGACATAGCTAAAAGACGGTGAGTACAATAGCTCATCTGAAGCTGTAAGAGGTGAACCCGGTAGACATTCAAACGTCAACGTTTAAAGTACAAATTACTTTCTGGGCTTCTAAGGTTTCCGAAAGTGTAGACGAGAGGCTAGTCCTCTTCTGCTGTCCTCACTTTATAGCGATGACTAGCAATACTCACCAATATCACTGATATTGAGTCCAGTGCCTCAGAATTCATTTCTAAATTTCACTAATTTAGATGGTATGAAGGTATTTTGTTGAATGAGACATCCAGTCTTCAGTGTGTGATTTTGCTGAAGTACAGTTTATTGCTCTTCGACTGAGCGAATTGGTGTATAAATGTTGTACCACATACGTGCACCTGATCTGTGTAATTTTACCAAGTTAATGAGATCCTCATTCTAATGATCCAGGTCTAGAGCTGGGTAGAACTTAACTGTACAGAAACACAAGACCTACCTATATCTACAGCCTCATCTCCATTTATTAGTGCAAAACCTAAGATGTGCATGTATTTAATTTTTTAGGTTTGGTTTTGTGATGGAGTCTTAAGCAAATCTTTGCATAATACTTAAAGGCAATTACTAAACTCATTATAATAGAACTAGATAAACCTGCTTACTGTGTGATGGTTATTTTGGGATTGATGTAAAGGATCACCTTTATCTCTGTGCTGTAGGTGCCTAGTTTGAAGTTGCCTTAGTTCAGGATACCAGCGCAGCATGGCTCTGATAGAGGGTGTGGGTGATGAGGTCACGCTGCTCTTTGGAGTGGTGCTGCTGCTGCTGGTGCTGGTGCTGGCCTGGGCCTCCACACACACTTCCGAGCCCCTTGAGCACTTCCTTCAACCAGGCCCGGGCTCAGCTCCCTCCACAGAGACCGAGAGCCAAGAGGTGGTCCCTCCTGGTGACATCACAACGCCGTCTCATAGCTTGAGAGAAAACGGCAAGGCCGAGGACGGGGCTGGAGGAGGAGCTGAGGGTGGCGGCAGCACAGACGGAGGTGGGGACAGGGAGATGCCGGAGGACAGTGGTCTGAGACACAGAGGGGGAGCAGGTCCGTCACTCACCATGCAGCCATCGGCCAATTCCTCGAGTGAAACTCGGGCATCCAGATCCCGTGAAGCTCCCACTGACACAGTGAGAAACATGGTGTTGAGGCTGAAGTTCCTTAATGACACCGAGCGAGTAGCGCAGGTCAACCCTGAAGACACCATTGGTTATATTAAAAGGTAATGTTAAGAACTAGATTCATTCAGAATGCAGCTGTCCTGATTTGCTTAGTTACATGACTTGTCATTTCTGCTAGGCATCACTAGTAGAAAAATCACTAAAAGTATGTTTTGTTTTTTTTTATTATTATTTCCCTTCATTGTTAGGGTTTATGTAATAGTTTTTGTGTAATACCTCAATGCAGGGTATTTGACAGTGCAGTTTATAGCGTTCTCACATTTGTAGTACATATTCAAGCTTTCAACATATATTCACATAACCTTGAGGATTTTGGGGATTATGTATTGATATTCACGTATGTGTGCGTGCGTGTGTGATTTATCTGCAGAACCTACTTTGCTGGCCAGGAGCACCAGGTGCGTTTGATCTATCAGGGCCAGCTGCTCCAGGACGACGCACAGACGATGGCCTCCCTCAACCTGGCCGACAACTGTGTGCTGCACTGCCACATCTCACAGCAGGCAGTGCGGGGGGGCGTGCCGGGAACACACGCCACAGACCAGGTGCATGTGGCATTGAATGTGGGCAGCCTGATGGTGCCTCTGTTTGTGTTCATGCTGTCTGTGCTCTGGTACTTCCAGTTCCAGTACCGGCACTTCTTCACTGCCCCTGCCACTGCCTCCCTTGTGGGCATCACCATTTTCTTCAGCTTTGTTGCGTTCGGGGTGTACCGTCGCTGATGGGGCGGCATGAGGACCTTCACCTGATGCATACGCCCATCCACACGTGCGCGCGCACACACCCCCACACCCATGCGCCGTCACACACCGGTGGCTGTGTGGTGCCCCTGGGGTGTCTGGACACTTTTGGGCTGTGTGTCTCAGTGTCTGAGATGGGTGTGTTTTTTTTTGGGTTTTTTTTTTTGTCCCCATTCTTGCATATTATTTTCATCTTGCATCTGCAAGTTTATGCTTGTCCCAGACAGAAAGCTGAATATTTAGTTTTTTAATGGTTAGAGATGCTCACGGTGCCTACCCTAACACTTCTCTCATTTTTGGGTCTGCAGGCTGCCAGCGTTTGCTGGTTGATGGTCATGTGAATGTGCTCAATAGTTTGAGCTTCGGCAGTTATCTGTCTGTCTCACATCTATAGATCAGTTATCTGTCTGTCTCGCACCTATAGATCAGAGCAGACAACGCTGCTGTTGTATGTTGGGACTCTTGAAGTACTTTGTGTAAAAATGGCTTTTGAAACAAAGAAATAATCTATTAAATCATTCTTTTATTTATTACTGACTGTTGTAATTTTTGGTATGGATAATGTGTGATGGACATGTTCAGATTCCAATACGACTTGGTTAGATGAATTAAATATACAGTGTAATGTACAAAAGTACACTCACTCCTCATCCCAGTTGAAAACAGTGAGTTTTACCAGCTAAAACATGTTAAAATATTTTTTCCTCCATCTAGTTCTGAAGGTAACATATAAAAGCTCTTGATGTCACTTATGAGCCCACATTCTGTGGGACCTTACAGAAACGGCAGGTTTCCAGTTGTACAAATACATCGGTAACTGCACAGCCATTGGCTGTGATTATACTGTAGTTTGTCGACGTTCCCTTACAACCCTAGTTCTGCTCCTGTCTGACGAATCCCGCGCGTGCGCTGCTCCGTCTGCCGCACTAAGCACCACCAAAGCCAACTGGTATCCACAAGCACAGGGGCCTTGCTCGCCAACATCCATCCATCCAGGTCTAATTCCCGGGGGAGGGGGGAGTAGCCGAGAATCTGTCTGGAACAGCGAAGAAGTTTCCAGTGACGGACACAGACCGCCTGTAGCTTAGCCCTCCTCGCAACAGTACATCAAACTTGCACGATGGAGCGAAAGGTAGGAGCACAACGCCACCGCAGCGGTTACAGCGTCATCAACGGTTTCCCTGTTTCCAGCTCTATAAAAGCATTTTTTTTCTCCTACAGTTTTGGAAACCTATCCAGTATTGTTACGACGGAGATATGTTTTAGGCCTATGTGGAAATGTATTAAATCTTTATGATTTCCACACGATATCTTAATAATAATTTTGTGAATTTACAACATGTCTTGCACCTGATGGACTAAAATTAAGTATTACATCCTTTTATAAAATTTTATATTTTGCCAAAGCTTGCTTATAACACACAGTGTGTTTATCCTATATAAAATCATCTTATGGTTCTTCGACATTTACAAATGTTTATGGCAATCAAATTATAGGAAAATGGCATAGAGTTTGCACCGAAAAATACAGTGTGTCAAACTTAACGCGAGTCGCTGAAGACTGTTGGTAACGATAGTCCACGTGTATCCGTGGGCAGTAAGCACTGTTAATAACTGTGATATTCAAATACCCACACAGTCATAGCTTTTGATGCTGAACCACACGTCTTATAACCCTGTAGCATACTGCATTGTTTGGACACCGTCGAACTTGGCAATTGTAGTGTCGTAGGCCTCGCCACACGGTGGCGCTGCTGAATTTAACTGCCCATATGCGTTTCTCTTCAGTAATGAGCCCTTTTCATTTCGTCCTGTTGCTGTCTTCACCAACACATTTGTTTGGATTTTTCTCCGGGCTGCTTTTGTCATAGAACACCTAACATTAAATTGAATACAATAATTTTGTCGTTTCAAATACAGTTTGTTTAAGCATGGTAAAGAAGTGCAAAAAGGTTATTGTGTAAAAGATATTACAAGATATATTGTATAAGCAGTTCTCCTAAAATATGGTTGAGCTCTGTTTTTTTCTGAACCGTAGTTCCCTCTCCAGCACCTCTGTTTTGATTGAATGGGACATTGCTACTCTATAGTATCGCCTTTATGGGGGTCCTGGAAGGGGAATCTCAACCGACAGTTCAGATCTTCGCGTAGAGAGGATGTTGCTAATCGCGGGCTATTCGTAGTGCACGCTACATCTGCTACATGAACGTGGTTCTTTATTTTTCAGTCCATATTGATTTATTGGCTGCTGTGAGTTCTCTCCTGGTGTTTTGTTTCTTAGAAACAGACAAAATGAGATATTCCCCAGTACGCATCTTCCTTACAAGTTATCATATTTCCGGAACACTATGATCAAAACACGCCATTATGCCATTTCTGCGGCACAAATATCAAGTGATTAGTGCCTTCTGTCACTAGAAAATAATGAAGTTCCTGACTTTCTCCCCCCTGCAGTCCCTGTGCTGGACACTAGGGTCCAGTGAGATATTTTTCTTAGTCTTCATATAGACCTGTGCTGCTGTCTTGTTTATTTGTTAATCACCACAACTTTTTGAACTCCTCGTTATTTGTATTCTTCCCAGTTCACTATATTTGCTCTAGTTAACATATTTAAATCCTTGTTTTGAGAAAGTATTTCAATACTTCTGCCATCATTATAGTAGAACTCACATTTATGGCGTTAAAAAATGTAGGTTTTTTTTCATGTAGATTTATAAACCATTTTGTGTGCAGACATTGCCCCCCCCCTTTCTTGTGAGATGTCTTGTGTAGGATTTTAATGTAAATTTGGTGTGGCTGTCCAGTTTGTATTAGAATAGCACAACTATATCCCAGAAGTTCTCTTGACACTGCTGTTCCTGGGCACTGTAAGGCCAAAAGGGACAGAGAGAGAATAAAAGTTTCTTATCATGAGCTACAGGAAAGTGCTTGCTACCTGGTGTTAGAGTGGTGCTGGAGTGGTACTAGAGCGGTACTAGAGTGGTACTGGAGTGGTACTGGAGTGGTACTAGAGCGGTACTAGAGTGGTACTGGAGTGGTACTAGAGCGGTACTAGAGTGGTACTGGAGTGGTGCTGACCCAGTTCCAGCCCAGTTAGCTGCAAACCCTTACATTCTTCTGCAGAACTCTACAGCTCCGCGTGTGAGGCCTTATCAGTGGGCCAGCTGAACCCCCTTGTGAGTCCCCCTGGTCTCTCTACCCTGAGTCTGAGAGGGAGAGCAATATTAAAAAAGAGGGAAAGAGGGAGGGAAGGAAGGTGAGAGGGAGGGAGAGAGAGAGCGAGAGAGAACTGAAAAGGCTTGACTTTGGCCACATGCTGACACACTTTAAAAAGGAGAGAGAGGAGAGGGAGGGAGAGGAGAGAGAGCGCTCTCTCTCTCTTTTGGAAGAGAGGGAATGTGGACAGAAGAGAAGGGAAGCCAGACAGGGTGCAGTTACACAGATAACACAAGAGAAACTGGGGTGAAAGAAGAAGAGGGTTTGAGGTGTGATGAACACGGAGGACTCTGTCCGAGGGGCTCACAAGGCCACCAAGAGTAAACTGTTTGAATTTCTCGTCCATGGAGTGGTGAGTAGACACGCTTAGCCTCCATATGTGTGAGTGTGTGTGTGTTTGTGCACGTGTGTGTGCATGGGTGTTTGTGACAAAGAGGGAGAGTGAGAGAGGTTGAGTAAGTGTATATGCTGCATGAGGATGTGATTCTGGCTGAATGGTACCACTGCTCTGAAGGACCTGCTGGGCTGGGGTTAGATTTAGGGCTTGGAATTAGAGCTGTGGTTAGGGTTAGGGCAGGGATTAGGGCTGTGGTTAGGGTTAGGGCAGGGATTAGCTCCTGTGGTTAGGGTTAGGGCAGGGATTAGCGCTGTGGTTAGGGTTAGGGCAGGGATTAGCGCTGTGGTTAGGGTTAGGGCAGGGATTAGCTCCTGTGGTTAGGGTTAGGGTGGCAGAGGTTTATGTGCAGTCAGTCTTTACCACCACTATTTTAAACTGTTTAACAGGGTGAAAGAGCAAAGGGAAGGAGAGATCATAATGAGAAAGGGAGCAGTGAGGGGAGACTGCTGAGGTAGGATAATGCAAGGAAGTTTAGAGGATCTAAGAGAAGGGGAGAGTAGAAGATTAAGAGTAAGGGATATGAGAGTAGAAGATTAAGAGTAAGGGATATGAGTAGAAGATTAAGAGTAAGGGATATGAGAGTAGAAGATTAAGAGTAAGGGATATGAGAGTAGAAGATTAAGAGTAAGGGATATGAGAGTAGGTGGGTGTCTACAGTTTTATTGTGAATTAAGCACATAGTATGCAATATTGAATTTTGTTTTGTATCACAAACACATACACACTCAAAACACCAAGTTCAAATACTAACCTCTAAAAATCACAGGACAGCAGAAGCACAGGCCTTGGAAGAACAAAATCCATTGGCAACTTTTAACTCCTGAACTCAGAGCAGTTGTCGTGTATATAAGTTGTCACTTGTATAGCTATGCTCTTCTCTCTCTCATTCTTCCCAAAGCTGTGCCAGCCTGTGACAGTTAGAGGCCACACAGCTCTACAAGGGCATCTGCAGATGCTGTTAATGGAACTCGTGGTCTTTCCCCAGTTTGGGGTTTTACCTTCGCCCTGAGCGAGCAAAGCTGTGCTTCATCATTGGCATGGTTTCCGTAGCGATTCCTCAGTGATAGTTGGGTGCCTCTGCGTGACACCTGTGGCCCCGCCTCCCTCTGTGTCCCACATCTCTGCGGTGACCTTGTGGGTCCTGGGTCTTGGCAGAGAGGCCTTGTGCTCCCCGCTGGGTCCACATGCTCACATCCTGGCTCTGCCTGGCCCACAGCGTGCCGGATTGGACCGGGCCTAGGAGTCCCGGGGCTCGGCTTACTTTGGGAAGGGTCAAGCGGGTCGCAGCCGTCCACGGGAGTGGGCCTGCTTGCTGGCACAGGAGAGCTGCCTGCGCTTGGCACCGGTTCCACACGCTTCTGCTGCTCGTCTGGATGTCCGCAGAGTTCCTGTGACTTTGAGAGTTTGAGTTGCTGCAGCAGTCATAGTCCTCTCATCCACTTAACTCATTATGCAGGTCCGGATGGTGTATGGATCCCTTTCAATGTTCAGAATGTGACCAACAATGGCACTTCTTTTAAAAAGTGATCTTTAGCACAAAGGCAGTGAGTTGCTTGTCTTGATATGGAAGAAAAACTTTCTTCGTAGGAAAAGTAGACAAAAATAGTTTAAATAATTTTTATGTAGTTAGATCTAAATCGCATGAACTGCATTTGATGACCATTCTCTACTAAAGTGGGACAATAATAATAATAATAATAATAATAATAATAATAATAATAATAATAATAATAAGATGGAGGTGAAAAGAAGCTTGTCTATCACAAGTGTTTTACAGAAAGATTAAAGTTTAAATAAAATACATGAGCAGAAAACAGTGAAGTTAGTTAAGCCATTAATGAAATAATTAATTATGGGTGAATTAGATGTTAATTGACATTTTGAAAAGCTAACTGAATTCTATTATTATTAGGTTGTGCTGTATAAAATGACCTCAGAGAAAATGACATATTGTCACAGTTTCCAGCAGGGTTGGAGTTCTAGACCAGTAACAATAAAATCTGCGTTTTTTTTCTCTGATCTCTCCCCGATGTCTCGCTCTCATTCATGCAGCGTCCAGGCATGATGTCCGGGCCACGGATGCCACATCAGGGAGCCCCCATGGGTCCCCCTGGACTCCCGTACGGGGGAACACCCTCGATCCGGCCGGTGATGCCAAACCCAGTGCTGGACCCCACCCGGAAACGCCCCACCCCCACTCCACCTCTGCAAGCTCCCCCTGTCCAGAACCGACCCAGGAAGTGAGTACTTTCCAACACCTGGTTGGTCAGCACACATTGGCCACTTCCACAGTTCAGCCTTAGTTTTTGGATCTTCTTCCATGTGTCTTCATTTACTGTGGCAAAGGATTGACAGTAAAGAGTACAAGAACATTTTGTTGTCATAATACTTAGTGCATATGTCTTTTAATCTTATCAGTGCCATGTTTGCCTTACAGTTACATCATTACATTTACATTTATGGCATTTAGCCGACTGTTACATCATCACATACATTGTGTTTACGTCCTGTGCAATTACAGGTTTTTAAATGGGATTCCCAGAAGCCAGTGATATTTCAAAGTTTCCCCCTAATGAAAGTCAATTCCAGTCCCACCCACCAGCTAACAAATTTTCCTCCTATCACACAGCATAGCCACCACAACCAACACGGACAATGTGGCATGTGCTTCTACCAAGTTCCACATCTTTTCAAGCAACCAGTGTGACATCAGTGGAGCTCCAACAAGCAGATACCTTGCTGCAGCCCAAGGGGGGGGGCGGGGGGGGGGGGGGGGGGGGGGGGGGGGGGGGGGGGGGGGGGGGGG
>JAOYMR010000015.1:11932988-11944848 GCA_025802075.1 Tenebrosternarchus preto | reverse complement strand
AACTAGCGTAAAGATTGGTTCCTCCCTGGAGACTTTCAAAATAAACATGTATAAATCAAAATAGTGGCAGTAAAACTTGGTGTAAACTATTCCATGTGTTTAGTTGTCTCAGCTGATTCCAGAGTAACTGAAAAAATGCACACACTTGATATTGTTTTGAACAAAATATTCTACTTTTTAATCCATGATCTTATTTTATTATTTGTGGAGTTCTAGTAATGCAATAATTTACATTATTTTAGTTCACCCAGATACACTGCGTAAATACAGAACTACTAATGTGTATATTCTTTTGCTCAATAGTATTTTCTTAATTTTCTATATAAGTCGCCTCTAGTATCTCTGTCTCTAGTATTTTATGTAAAACTTGTGCTTAATTGCTTTCCACCGCTGACTAAAATTTGGTTTAAGCATCCTTTGTGTTCTCATAGTTTCGCGACCACTTTCGTCATAGTGAGGTCATAAGTTCTGATCCCCTGACGTCTGGTCCAATGCGACACCGGCGCCACCTCGCGGAGGCGGGGCGTCACAATATCTTAAAACCTCATTGGCTGGCGTGCCGGCATCGAGGACACGCGCTGTACGATGCTGTGATGTGTGCCATGAGACCGCTTCTTTGCTGTTAGCGGATCAGGGCTGTTCAAGAAGAACAAGAAGAAAAGGTACTGAGGAGATGGTCGATTTTATAATAATTGCCCAGTTATATCGTTAGAAAAATCAACATCTTGTGGTTTATTAAGTTTTTTTCTACCGATCTTCGTCGTATGCTATGGGTTATGAAGTTAGCTTAGCTAAAGCTACCGCGTAGGCCGAGTTTTGCCGGTAGTGAGGACACAATGCGGCAGCTGCTGGCTACTGAAACACGCATAACTATATCGGCGAAATATGTGAATAAACTTACTGAAACACGTATAGCTATGTCGGCGAGATACATGTATAAACCTACTGAAACACGCATAGCTATGTCGGCGAAATATGTGAATAAACCTACTGAAAGCCCATACCTATGTCGGGGAGCTATGTGCATAAACCTACTGAAACAGCCATAGGCTATGTGAGTAAAATATGTTCTTTAGCTTCAGTTAATCGAGTTTCGAAAGTGGAATTATGATCATCCTAGACGTTAATGCCACATTGAGAATCTTTGTTTAGATTCGGTAGACTTAACTACAGATTTTTTCTGGCTAACTAGCTTAGCTAACCTAGCCAGATAGCAGCTCGTTAGCTTTGTAAGAGGAGCATCGTTGTGGGCCCCGTGATTCCACATCAGCGTAATCCGTTTGAGGAAACGAGCTCGGAGCTTGTGTCTGCCTCGCGGTAGTTTCTTAGTAGAACTATTAGCTAAATCTGGTTAACTTGGCTATACATTTAAGAAGGCAGCTTCAGGCTAATCGTTTAGCGCCTATAAAATCACTGGGCGAATCAAGTATGTAATTGGAGAGATTACCTAGAGTTTGTTCCGTGTCTGTAGAAAGTAGACTATGATATACTAGTAACTTGACCGTGTCAAAACAGCATTGTTCGACAGACCTACCCATGACCAGAGATCTGTCATGCCCCGAATGTAACGGGGGCGAGTTCTTTAGGCAGATAGCGTCATTTGTTAGATTCGAGTTACATTAGCGGTGTGTTCTTTGGAGAGTAATGGGTGTAGGTGTTTCAGTGACGGCCCACAGTGTGATCACACACACATTTGCTTTAGACTGTTTTCTGGATATTGTTTGCATGTAGACCGCGTGTTGAGTTTGTCCCTGATCCTCAGCCTGTCAAGCCCTCTTACACGGGGTGTAACAGCAGCCATGCCGTCTGATTTGGCGAAGAAAAAAGCCGCAAAGAAGAAGCAGGCGGCCAAGGCCCGACAGCGGCCCAAGAAACCTGAGGAGGTGAATGGAGAAGGGGAGCGTGGTGAGAGCCCGGAGCATGGGTCAGCCGAGATGAATGGTGAGGATTAACCCAGAGGGATGAGTCTGTCCTGGGAATATGATGAAGTTATGCCTCCACTACAGTGATCTAGGTTATAGTGAAGTTATTCAGACATTCTGTATACAATATATTTAGTATAAAATATACATGTATTTTAACTAATACAAACATTAACATAAATTGCATAAACCTTAACTTGATTAGATTTCATTTAAGCCCTATAAATGGAGTTTAACCTCGGCCTGCAGGGCTCGCCAGCCTGACGCAGGAGCTGGATGAGTTTGAGCTGAGGAAGATGGAGGCACGGGCCGTGACTGGAGTGCTGGCGTCTCACCCCAACAGCACAGATGTGCACATCAGCAGCCTGTCGCTCACCTTCCATGGCCAGGAGCTGCTGAGCGATACCTGCCTGGAGCTGAACTCCGGCCGCCGCTACGGCCTGATCGGCCTCAACGGGACAGGTGAGTGCGCGGGCTTCTGCGGTGTGGTGGTTTCGTCTGTGCAGTCAAGATGAACGTTGTCCCACCCCTTCACTCTGCCAACCAGGTAAGTCCATGTTGCTGTCGGCTATCGGCCACAGAGAGGTGCCCATCCCAGAGCACATCGACATTTACCACCTGACGCGCGAGATGGCGCCCAGTGAGAAGACTGCACTGCAGTGCGTCATGGAGGTGGACAGCGAGAGGATCCAGCTGGAGAAAGAGGCGGAGAGACTTGCGCATGAAGACTGTAAGTTCAGCGCTGCACTCGCTTGTGAACCCTGCGTTCTGACTTGGTGAACCACGTTTTCATTGGAGCTGTCCTGTTTATGATGGTATTCTTTCCTAGGCGTGGTACAGTACAGACCTCGTTCTGATCACTCTCCTTGATGGACTTTGTTGTCAAGGAAACATTCAGAAATTTGAGAAACAGATGTTTGTCAGAATACTGGTCTGTGGTCTTCTTGGGCTTTTATGGGTAAATACGATGCTCATTCTGCCTGTTTCTTCGTGCGTCTCAGCGGAGTGTGAGAAGCTGATGGAGCTGTACGAGCGGCTGGAGGAACTAGACGCGGATAAGGCGGAGATGCGCGCCTCCCGCATCCTCCACGGTTTGGGCTTTACCGCCAGCATGCAGAGGAAAAAACTCCGAGACTTCAGCGGCGGCTGGCGCATGCGTGTCGCCCTTGCCAGGTAACGCCCTCCCCACCTCTCCAATGAGGCACTGAGCTTCTCCTGCCTGGAGCACCTGGTTGTTTCGGTGCTGCTGAAAGATGATGCAACAAAAGGCCGAATGATAGCGCCACCGCCTGGCGGAAGCCCGCCACTGCGGCCGCGCAGTGACAAAAACTGTCAGAAGCGTTTGTCTGATTTTCTGCAGCTTTGTTTTTATTTCCAGGTGATCCATATTGTTTCTGTCTTGAGTCATCCTGGTTGCATTGCGAACAGAATCTGCTCACGTGTGTGTGTGTGTGTGTGTGTATCTTCCTTCAACTCCAGAGCTCTGTTCCTCAAGCCCTTCATGCTGCTTCTGGATGAACCCACAAACCACCTGGACCTGGATGCCTGTGTGTGGCTGGAGGAAGAGCTGAAGGAGTACGTGTGATTTCCTCATGAATGTTGCGACCTCTGCAGCCAATTTCTCAGGCTCGATGCCACTGATGTGATGTGAACAAAAGGCCGAATTGTAGCTCCGGCAACCAGCAGTTTGTTTCTGTGTGGCTGGTGCTTTGACAAAAACCAGACCGAAGCGTTGATCTGATCTGTGGGTACAGCCCTGTCAAAGTTCACCTGGAAAATCTGATACTTGTGTGTTCTAAATGTCCATTTGTCCTACAGATTCAAACGGATTTTGGTCTTAATATCCCACTCTCAAGACTTCCTCAATGGTGTGTGCACCAATATCATCCACCTCCACCAGCGCAAGCTGAAATATTACACAGTAAGAACATTCTCTCTCTCTCAAACATGCATGCATGCGCACACACACACATCTAACAGTAATGGAAACTGTGATGGTGTCTCTCTGTGAAGGGTAATTATGACCAATATGTGAAAACAAGAGAGGAGATGGAAGAGAACCAGATGAAACGTTATAACTGGGAGCAGGACCAGATGGCTCATATGAAGGTCAGTCTGTAAGGCCTCCACATTGGTCACTTCAAGCAGACCATGCACTCTCTCTTTATCTGTGTTGGAAGACAATCTATCCTGCTAAACTTGACACTTTTCATACCCCTTAAGAACTACGTAGCACGGTTTGGTCATGGCTCAGCCAAACTGGCCCGCCAGGCTCAGAGCAAGGAGAAGACACTGCAAAAGATGGTTGCTTCAGGGCTTACTGAACGTGTAGTGAATGACAAGGTGAGTGACAGCTGACTGCTGTAGTACAGCTTCTAAAAATGCTGGGTAGAGTATGTTGAAAATGACTGTCTCTTCTGTCCAGACCCTGTCATTTTATTTTCCTCCCTGTGGGAAGATCCCCCCTCCTGTCATCATGGTTCAGAATGTCAGCTTCAGATACTCTGATGAAACGGTAGGATGCTATCAAGATGCTTCAGCGTCTTGTCCACAGAAAGTTTCTTTTCACATCTAAAAACGATAGGTTTGAAATGTTAGGTTTGTTTTCTTGGGTTTTTTTTTGCTGGAGGACAGTAGTTGGTTCTACATGATTCTTAGTGGCTTTTGTACAGTTCGTTTCTAGGTTTTTATTTATTTATTTTTTTTACCACATTTCACTTCTTGCTAAATTCAGGTGAGATGCTTTCATTATAATAAGTCTTTCTGTGGATACAAGCCTCTTTCTCTTTTCTTCCACTGTTTACCTGCTGTAGCCTCCTCTCTGTGGGAGAAATCTGCTTTTACATTTGATGTTTGCATTTTTTTTTGTAGCCATTCATTTACAAAAGCCTGGAGTTTGGGATTGACTTGGATACCAGAGTGGCCCTAGTGGGTCCCAATGGAGCTGGCAAATCAACTCTCCTGAAGCTGCTTACTGGAGAGGTGTGTGTGTGCGTGTGTGTGTGTGTGTGTGTGTGAGAGAGAGATGACAGGAGCCTCGGCATGGAAAACCTTTCTGTGGTGGTGTTGAGTATTGGGATTTCTAGTGTTTTAGTTTCATTCATTTTGACTTTTATGGTACGTTTGCTCTATTCATGGTCTTCATCTCCTTTCAGCTCCTCCCCTCTGACGGGATGATTCGGAAGCACTCCCATGTCAAGATTGGTAGATATCACCAGGTACGATACCAATCAGACCAGCACACTTCTGCCAATGTTCTGTGTAAATTGTTTTAAAGTGATCCGTATGATATGTAGATGCCAGTCCAATAAATGCTATTGGGGTTTTGTCTTGGTCAGTCATATGAAACTTGTATCATCTCTTCCTCCGCAGCACCTGACGGAGCAGCTGGAGCTGGACCTGTCTCCTCTGGAGTACATGATGAAGTGCTACCCAGAGATCAAGGAGAAAGAGGAGATGAGGAAGATCATCGGACGCTATGGGCTCACTGGCAAACAGCAGGTCAGTTTTCCCACCAGGGCCCAGAGATGTATGCAACACTGCCCATAAGCCACACACTTACTCAGATGTGTTTTGCAAGAGAAACTGAAGGCAGCACTGACTGTGATGTTTCCCAAGGTATGTACAGGCTTAATGTCACTGGCATGTGCTTCTGGTCTCAGGTCAGTCCCATCAGGAACCTCTCAGACGGTCAGAAGTGTCGCGTCTGCTTTGCCTGGCTGGCCTGGCAGAACCCCCACATGCTCTTCCTGGACGAGCCCACCAACCACCTGGACATCGAGACCATCGACGCACTGGCCGACGCCATCAATGAGTTCGAGGGGGGCATGATGCTGGTTAGCCATGACTTCAGGCTCATCCAGCAGGTATCTGTTTAAAAACCACTGAACCCAAACTCTAACCCTGCACAGTAGCTGTGATTCTGAAGAATCCAGAGAAAATGTTTCAGCTTGTATTTCTTCCTAATAGGTAGCCCAGGAGATCTGGGTTTGTGAAAAGCAGACCATTACCAAGTGGAACAGGGACATCTTGGCCTACAAAGAACATCTGAAATCCAAAATTGACAAAAATGCATGATCCATATGCATCGCATCATCCGTCTGCTGGTTTCCCTCAAGCAGCGTCTTACAATCGCGCTCCTAGCAAGTGCATGCTCAAAAAAAAAACCAAGAACCTTGTCACAAATCAGCCACTGTTTAACTGTTTTTTCCTGTTTATGTATCTTTTCTGAATTAAATCCAAAATAATGTTTAAAAAATCCAGCGCAGTTGTACCTGTACACATTTTAATAGAATATTCATTTCACAGGAGGACAAAGGCTTAAATATTACAGATTAAATGATTTCTGGGGTCAGGATGAACCCTAATCCTAGTCATTTGCAGGGCTCTTAAAGAGCTTTTTATTTTTCAAGTATTATTTAATGCTGTATCTGCAATAATGGAATTGTCTGAATTGTAAGTGAATAAAAGTACTTTTGCTGATAATCACAGATTTGATTAATTGCTGGTGCAGTGTCGTCAAGTAACCAATCCCATAAAAGGAAATCAATACATTTAGGTGTTTGTTTCTATATTTTAAAGTAACTGGCAAAACGCTATTTAGTATGTTTAGGTGTTGGAATGTAGAGACAGTCCAGAAACCATTTCCCGTAATCCAGGATATACGTCATTGCGTTTTATGTCCTGTTGTTAAAAATTGACTAGCACAAATGGTCACAAATTGAAATCTTGCTGTCATACTTAAGGTCTTTTTTTCTTTTTTTTTTTTCGCTTACAACATTCTTTAATGTGAGAGTTTATAACCTTCAAGAATTCGATAACCAGAGGGTTAGAGTTAAAGGGGTGATTGCTAAGAGCGCTAACGCTGGCTTACTCGGATAACAGGTTACCCAGACTGGATAACATTTATTCATCCCACGTCCTAACTAGCTAACCTAGCTAGTTAACTTTACCTACTAATGTAGTGTAAACAATTATAAAAAATGAGCCAGCAGTGAAGAGACTGAAGCTGGTCCTGGTCGGTGAGAATGGAGGTTAAAATCTTTATAGCAATCCACACAGGGCATACAACAAAGGAATTGCCTCGAGAACAACTTTGACCAGGGGTCCCCAGTTATACACTTTTCCTGTCTTGCTATCATATTATTTTTCTAGGTGACAAGCCCCTAGAAGACCTCTTTTGACAACACGCCATTGTTCATTATGTTCACCCATAACAGCATCTTTTTCTACCATTCTCTCTTCATTCTCTCTTGAGGCCACACCTGCTTAATTAGAAAACAGTGTACCAACTCTTCATACTTATCTAGTCCTGGTCCAACAACCCCCTCCTCTGGACTATACCATTATTGTCGACTGACCTTGCCACGGTGTGTGTAATATGTGTGCGCTCCTGCTACCCTTTCTGACCTCTCAGCCAGAGGATGTTAACTCCAAATATGGTATTGCTTCCGGTTTCCAGAGCTCCTAACTACCATGTGTGTGTGTAGTAATAGCTTACCCCAAAATTTGGATGTTTTCGCAAAATATAAACCACCCAAACGTTATCTTTCTTCTTTAGAGTGAAGGACCATGAGTTTCCACAGCATGACATCGAAAGCCGAATGCTAGTAACATGCAGCACACGCCTCATCCCCGCTGGGCTCACATGCACTGCAGTCCTTGTGAGTGTCACTTAACAGCTCTGCTTCTTATGTGCAGATGGATTTGGGTTTGTTATTTTTTCACTGGTATACCACTCACAACAGGTGCTTCTAAGCTTTTTTTTAGCTAGACTAAGTCATAATTTGTCTTTATTGCCATTGGTATGTACCCTGAGTATTGTGTGCGTCATGCCTGTACTGTGCACTTGTGTCCTGGGGGAATGTTATTTCCTCTCACTGTGTCCTGCAGAATGTATATGACTGTGATGACTGTAAACATCTACTTGATTTTTGTCTGTGTAATGGGGTTTTAAAATAGCTAAATACCGGAGGTAAGATGGTGCCCATGGCATCCATCCATTTCAGGTGTAGTATACACCAACACATGCTCCATAGACATGACCTTGCCTTTCTCAGATCTAGGCTCTTTGATGGGCTGACTTGAAGCAGCTGTGAAGACAACAATGTCCACCGTATGTTTATCAGGAAGGTAAACATGTCCGTCGTTTCCACCCAGGATTTCTGTGCGTCTTTGTGGCCAGTCTTACTCACTTCTTTTATGCTGCCGAGAATATTCTGAAATAGTGTTGTTTGAAGCATGCCTTACGTGTTGATTCATAGTGAATAGAGAAAAGATCAACTTACTCATGGAACGAGCTAAAATGTTTCTTCATGCTTTCAATTATAGAAAAACAAACAAGAAAATAAACAAACTGCTTAAACTGTCATTTCTTTCCTGCTGTAGGTGTTCTGTATCCTTGTATGGCTCCCCTGTGGGATATAATTATGTACATAGGCCAAGACCGTCAGGCAGAGGAGGTGGAGTCTGTTTAATCATATTGAAGTACCTTAGAAATTCGCCAGGAACAATGCGATGCCTTTAATTCTTTTGAAAAGCTTTTTATTAGGGTATGTAACCCAGCCACAAATAAAAAAAGCATTTTCTTTCATTAATATTTATAGCAATATTTATTTTTTTTATTTTAGTTTTAATACCAGCTCCTCCAAACACACAAAAGTGAAATATGGAATCCCACAAGGATCAATTTTAGGATTATATATGCTACCACTGTGTACATATATAATTTTCACATTATATATGCTACCACTGGGTACAGTTATAAGCAAGCATAGTGTCGGCTTTCACTGCTATGCAGACGATACCCAGCTATACATATCAGACGATACCCAGCTATACATATCAGCCAAACCTGATGACAGACCCAGGCTAGAGGAAATTGAAGCCTGCGTAAAAGGTGTGAATCGCTGTCACAAAATGATGTCACAAAATGTCCTCCACCTCAGTGGTGATAAAACAGGTCCTCCTCCTGGGCCCAAAGGCTGCAAGACAGAAAATGACAGATTTAATGCTAAATCTTCCTGACTTCCCCATTGCATGCTACCTTCCCCATCTCATGCTACCTGTCCCGGACCAACCACCTCCTGGATGGAGGATTACGGTAATCAACTGGATGGTGGCCCTTATCACCTAAATAACTTGTAACACTTTCTTAAATACAGAGAATGAAATTAATAGAGGAGTAATCAAGAGTAATAGAGCTTATTTCATCCTGAGATCTGCCACCTCAGGACAGTATTTGCCAAAGTTACAAGAAAGAGAAAATAAAGTTATTTGAAGAATACAATGAAAAATAGAAATTAAAGGAATCACAATGACCTGTCCTAGCTGAGGTGGCAGTACCTATATTGTTCTTTCAGTCAGTGTATTTATTTTAACTAATAAAAAGAAGCAAATATTATTTATGAAAGTGTTTTTTTTGTTGTTTTTTTCTTCTGTAAAGAGTAGCTCACAATACTTGAAATATGAAGTTGCTTCGTAGTCCTCAAATGAACCAGAGTGGGTCCTCCACATGGAGGTCCCCCAAATCCATATTTATCTCTGAAACATCCAGGCCACTAGGTGTCACTATAATAACTTTTATAATTTTATATTAATTTTATAATACAAAAAATCACTGGAAAAATTACTCCTTTCTTGGTGCCTCTTATGAACACTGGCGATTACTGAGGAATCAGTGTTGGTAAATATATACAGCACATGTCTGTACAAAATGTTTGTTGTCAGATTTGTGGTATATTTATTTTATGTGTATGTTTAGTATACTGTTGGAATATTGTCTTGTCGTATATTTATATTTATATGCATTTGATTCTTACAAGCTATTTGGTGACACATTTTCCCATCCCTAACCTTGCAATGCCGTGAGTGAGTTGAGGTGAGTGAGTTAGGGTCAGTTCACCCACAGTGAAGGGTTTTCTGTCCGTCCCAGGTTGCTTTACCACATGACTACACAACGTACGTCATTGAACGAGCAAAAAGAAAGATGGCGCTCCCCTCTAGTTTCCGTCTGTTTGTGGTACATAAAAATTGCATTCAAAAGATATTAAATCAGGGAAGCCGATGTTTTGGGCTTCCCAGATTACCTGCCTGTAAAACGCACATGTTGCACCAGACGTCATCGTTAATATCGCGAGTGAGCGAGTCTCAGGGACGAACGTCATTCAAATCATGCACAAACGCACCACGGTCTAACGAGGAGAGCGGGACATCCACAGCCTGTTACTCGTGGTGTTTTGCTATGTGGAGTGCCGTGGGTAAGCGTGAATTACATCGTTTCTCGAGATATATCTTTTTGCAGCTCGTCTAACCAGGCAGCGTGTTATAGCAGCTCGGAAAGGCATAACTAGCTAGCGACATAATTCTCTGGCGCATTAGAAGGTGGAGGTAGAGGTGGTGGTGTGGTGTTACATTATGTCATAGAGTGCGGAGTACCGAGAACAGTACGATAGCCATTGTTTTGATATGGATATTACAATACTGATTACAGTACAGATTACAATACTGCTGCTGGAACAGTTCGCTCTTTCCACCCCCACAGATTTGACCAAGTGCGCTTACGTTTGTACATCCGGTTCCTTCTGATTGGCAGCCACGGTCTTGCCCAGATAACAGACTTATTACTGTAACCGTCATGACAATAGCTCACATTACTGCTCGATAATGTTAAAAGAATCAACTGAAAATGACTGTTTACAGGAGGAGATGACCACGTTTAAAATGGAATTAGTACATTAATACAGAAGCTCTCAAACATCCAGGCCACTGGGTGGCAGTAATACTGCTTTTTCGTAATTTGAAGATGACTTGTTGCTCTGTTTCAAGTTACTTGTCTTGTAATCTTTTGGAAATTGTTTTGAGATCTACTCTCACAGCATAATAAATAATTGTAGTGTATATTGGATAAGTAATAATATATATTGTAGTGTATACTGTAGGAGTACAAAATTAAGGGAAGCATTTGAATAACTGAGTTGCTGACACGTCAGTTATATGAGAAATATGCGTTAAGTATAAAATACTTGTTTTAGAAAGACTTATCTTCCCACTTCATGCAACCATGATAACAGGGACACTGGAGTTTTATCAGTCACAGTTCATATTTGGACCAGCTTTTAAAAGCTTTTAAAAAGTTGCCTACAAAAAGTTTTTAAAAAAGGTTTGTGTTTTTGCCCCAAGCATTTTCACTCTTTGGAAGCACTGATGAGAGAACTGAGGCACAGAAGATGGAGGACGAAATTATTCTCCTCTTAAAGAAAGCAAAGGTACCTGGTACACAGGTACACAGGGCTACAGGTACACAGGTACCTTGTACACAGGGCGGTTTCATTGATAACCATACTACACAGTTCAGTATACTAGTTGCATGGACGTCCTGTTTGTGTAATGGCAGTTACATTAAATTTGTAGTTTTCAGCATCTTTTTTTATTCATTTGCAGTTTTATTACACAAATTCAAACCTACTGTGAACACACTTGTCTCTATAATTACACTTTTTTCCATAAAGTGCATGATCAGAATTTCATTGCAATTTAGATGTAATTTCATGGCATTGTTCTAAACACTGTTTGTTTAAATTGCTTGTGTAATCAAAATGGAGGACAGGTGATCCATGTGTGCCCTGTATGTTGTTATATATGAAATAGATCAAAACATTTAATAAGGTAATAATAGTTTATTTTTGTTATTCACAGTACAACATGATGTTGGGAGAACTAGAAGTGGCAAACAGCTTCTTACATAAAGCACTTCGACTTGCCCAAAAGAGTCAGAATGACAACGCCATCATCTACACGTACATTCTGGTACAGATCAGTTTAATCATCATCTACACGTACAGTCTGGTACAGATCAGTTTAATCATCATCTACACGTACAGTCTGGTACAGATCAGTTTTATCATCATCTACACGTACAGTCTGGTACAGATCAGTTT
>JAOYMR010000015.1:11891135-11932888 GCA_025802075.1 Tenebrosternarchus preto | reverse complement strand
TGTGTGTGTGTGTGTGTGTGTGTGTGTGTGTGTGTGTGTGTGTGTGTGTGTGTGTGAGAGAGAGAGAGAGTGTGAGGCAGAGGTTACAGGTGCTTTAATCATTTTACATTTCTTTCCCCACAGATGGCTAACCTGGCCTTTGTGCAAGACCAGCTGGAAAACGTGAGTAAGAGGGAGACGGTTCCCTTCTCTTCCCTCTGCATTACTCCACGAGTCACTGGAGTCGCCCTTTGCCCTTTCCCACATGGAACAGGTGAGTGACCCCTGTGCTGTTGTCACATCCTGCAGGCTGAGAAGCTCTTCAAAGCAGCTATGAGCCTCATGCTGTCTCGGGGGATGCCACAGGTATGCAGATACTTTAAGTATGTGTCTGTGTTTTTAACTTCTTCAACATGTACGATACTGTACACAAGTATTAGAAGTCTTGGGACTCCCAAGACGTTATGTGTTTATCTATAAAAACAGATAAACACAAAACCCAGATGTCATTAATATGATAAAAAGTAAGAAAACCTTTCTGTGTTTCTGACAAAGTAATTTATATCATGTGATATGGGTACAACAACATGAGTGGTTCAGAAAGCCCTTCACAGGTTTGACTGGCAAGTGCTTCAGTATGACAACAGCTCGAAACACACACACACACACACACACACACACCCAGACATAGTGTGTGTGTGTGTGTGTGTGTGCGTGAGCACGCACACGTCTGTGCCCACATGTGACCTTGGCAGTTCAGAGCCCTTTCCTGACACACAGCTTCAAGTACAATGTTCTTCAAGTACAATGGTCTTGGCTGAACAATGGCTTTGGCATAGCACTGTATGTGTGTGTAAGCATGTATACACACAGAGGAACAAGTACGTTTTTAATTAATTAATTAGAGTAATTTAGTTGTGCATTTTCTGTGTGTGCTGCAGTATTCCTGTATATAACATGTTCCTCTCTTCTGTGTGTGATTCATGGTAACCAGGACGACAATGCAGTCATTGAAATGTCCCTGAAGTTGGCCAGTATATACGCCTCTCAAAACCAGTGAGGTTCTACCCTTCTCCTCCAGACAGTTGTACCAGAAAAGTCTGTTATACTGTTATACTATTTTATGGTAGCTTGTCAAATTCATTTTCTATAAAGAAAACAATGAAAGAAAAGAATGAATGAAAAGAATAAAAGAAAAGAAAAGAATAGCTTTTCACCTGTTCAGGTTCGTGTTTTCACCTGTTCAGGTTATAAACACATTATTCATGTGTTTATAATCAAGCAAAGCATCATTACTGTGTACTGCTGCGCCTTCTTGGATTTGTGCTAAAAAAATTGTGCACTAACAATTTCAAGACTCAAATTTAAACGCACATTAAATTTTTTTTAAAGAACATTCATCTATTAGCAAATTAATTTATTAACAAATTCATGTATTAATAAATGTTTGGACTGAAGTGGGTTTCTATCCGTCGCCTGTTCATTTTAGCACTTTGTTCTTTTGTGTAGGAATGAGTTGGCAGAGCACGGCTTTCAGTTCTGCACAGAGTCACTGGAGGCAAAGATTGAGAAGTACCAGGATCTCCGCCCAGATGCTGTGTCAGGTACCACGGAGCTGTGACACGACTGGCATCGCCTTCGGAACTCTCCAGTAGAAAACAGAATTTAGTTAGATGATGTTAGTGAAGATGAGTTTCCCGTGCCAGACAGAGAGAACTGTATATTTTTATGTTTTAAATAACATACAATTGCTATAATGTTCTTTCCTGTAATTGTCAGTTATCCCCTCTAAGACAGTAGATCTTAGATATGATCTGTCTAAGACAGTAGACCTTAGATATGATCTATCTAAGACAGTAGACCTTAGATATGATCTATCTAAGACAGTAGACCTTAGATATGATCTATCTAAGACAGTAGACCTTAGATATGATCTAAGACAGTACATCTTAGATATGATCTAAGACAGTACATCTTAGATATGTTCTGTGACCCTGCAGAAGATGAGTGGAAGAACACACGGCTGCTCCTGGGCCTCAGTCTGGACGCCCGCGCACGCTACCTGACGGCCACAAGGCGCTTCACTGGTGCCTGCAGGGATTACCGCAGGGCACTGCGCATCTGTCAGGAAGAGCAGGGAGAAGCCCATCCACAGGTACTGCCCTGCAGGACTCCCACTGCCCCACAGCACCTCCCTCCAGACAGGGCTTTCAGCACTGTTCAGTGAGGCTTCTCTGCGCACACTTTGATCTTTTATGATGGATTACAGTGCTGTTGATCTTTTATGATGGATTACAGTGCTTTGACTAAATTAGACCATAGGTCAGTGCTCTGTATTGTAGTTTCTTAGCTAACCCTTTTTGTTGTTTATATACTTTATTGTATTTATATATGTGGGGGTAGTATTTATATATATATGGGGGGGGGGGATGACCACAGGGAAATGGAATCCAGCCTTGTTGACTTCCAGGACAATAAAACCCGACATTGTACTAATAAAGAATTAAAGGCCAGGATGTCTGAGTACGGGATAAAGAGGACAGTCTAGTCAATAAGATGAATATTGCTATCAAGGAGCATGGAGTGGTATCAATGTCTAAGACTTTTGATGTAGTAATTGGCTGGAAATTTCTGCAATGAGGGGCAGAGAAAAAAACCATGACTTCGTCGTCACAACAATCACTGACAGGGTTGAGATGAACAGGGTTGGGATAAAATTTAGCCAATAGGGATTTGGATCGATGAACCGTATGTTAAACCTTAAATTGTATTAATTGGAATCTTGCACAAGGTGCACATGTACTTATTCTGCTTATAGTTTATATATTTTATTGTAGTTTATTGAGTTTGGTAGTTTATATATTTTATTGTAGTTTATTTAGTTTGGTAGTTTATATATTTTATTGTAGTTTATGTATTTTATTGAATTTTTTTGTACTTGCTGTTATCCAGTCCTTTTCCTGATTAGTGATCTACACGCCACATATATTCTTCTTTTTGTATTTATTGAAGCTTGTGTTGTCTTTTGTATGTTGTTGTAAATGTGTAAAGTTTGCCTTACACTAACAGGCCCATCATTGTATTATACCTGTGTGTTACTTAAATTAAGCTCCAAACTAATAATTAACTAATAAACTATGTGGCCCCTGTGGTTCAAGGGGAGTGGTGAGTTGATGACAGTGATGCATGGGTTCGGTGTTCTCTGTCCTGCTTCCAGACGTTGGTGCTGATGAGTGACCTGGCCACAGTGCTTGACCTGCAGGGAAAGCATGACGAGGCCCTGGCCCAAGTGAGGAGGGCCGTGGAGCTGAGCCAGGCGGCCGGCCACCCCCACCAGCACATCCTGATGGGCAACATGGCAGGGATTCTTGTGCACAAAGGTCAGAGTCTGTTTCTCCCTCATGCATGGGCACCTTTTGTTTGCGACTTTTGCCGCTGTATTTAGAACTTTGCCTCAGTATTTTGCGTTATCATATTATGTAAACAGATTTAGTTTTATGCCTTGTTAGTAAAGAGATTAATGTTTTAGAGCCTTTAGTTAGTTAGTAAAGAGATTAATGTTTCATAGCTTTTAGCTGATAGATATGGTGTCTTGCGGGCCAGGGGCTTTCGATGAGTCCATGAAGCTGTATGAGGAAGCACTGGTCCTGGCGCGGGCGGCTGGTGACGGGGAAGCAGTAGAGCAGCTGGAGGAGGGACTGCAGGAGCTGCACAGGAGGCGTGAAGAGACCCAGAGCACCGGCCGGGGCCCGCCGACGGAGCCCTGACTCACCCCAGAGCACCGGCCGGGGCCCGCCGACGGAGCCCTGACTCACCCCAGAGCACCGGCCGGGGCCTGCCGACGGAGCCCTGACTCACCCCAGAGCACCGGCCGGGGCCCTCACTACATCCTTGATCCTCAGTCATCTAGTTGCCATAGCTACTGTTGGAGACAGCCGTAATCTTTTGTGTTGTCCTTTGAGAGGCTCTCAAACACAACCCACTCTATAGCATCTTACCGCTGGACTCGCTGATGACGAAACTGTTAGTGTCCATCTTGGAAAAGGTCTTCTCATCAACAGTTTTTATGGAAACTCCAAATCAGGAAAGACAGCGTGAGATGACGTGAGAAGTGGAAATGGACAGAATTTTCCGACGTGAACCCATGTCATGTCTAGACACTTTGCAAAGGCAAAATGTACAAAACGGTCAGTGATTGTCATCCACCATAGAGCTCTAGTGACATCCACCATAGAGCTCTAGTGACATCTTGCTTGTTTTCCCTGTATTTTATGTGATAAGGTAAACCCACGCCAACCAGAAAGTGTGGTGTGTTATTTGAATCATCTGTTTCTGCATTAGTATGGTTTAGTAAGTTTCTGAGTATGTTTCAGTACCAGCCTGAGCTGCTCCAACTGCACAGGAAATGCCAGGCAGGGTTCGGGTTAGAGGTCCCTACTGAATCTCACTGAGCGAGGGCAGTGCAGGAAAAAGGGTTCCAACCAGCTAAACCTCTTCAGGCTGCACAGTTGTTAGTTTCTTCTTTAATGCTTCACTGTGACAAACAGCTTCCTTTCTTTCATCACTCTGTTGTTGAGACATCTGAGGTTCTTCTTATCTGAGTTCCTCCTTCTCTGTTTCTAACCTCCATGACATGGAGGTACAGACATTGAGGCATATACTGACATGCAGCATGTTTTCTCAGAGACATTAAACCACACATGAGCACAGCTGTGGCAGTACCTCCATTAAACCACACACGAGCACAGCTGTGCCTCCATTAAACCACACACGAGCACAGCTGTGCCTCCATTAAACCACACACGAGCACAGCTGTGGCAGTACCTCCATTAAACCACACACGAGCACAGCTGTGCCTCCATTAAACCACACACGAGCACAGCTGTGCCTCCATTAAACCACACACGAGCACAGCTGTGGCAGTGCCTCCATTAAACCACACATGAGCACAGCTGTGGCAGTGCCTCCATTAAACCTGTTCCAACTGTGCAGCAGTTATGTAGCAGGAAAGTTGTGGCTTCTCCCTTTACTGTCACACAGGTTATATTCTCCTGTTACTGTTTTTTCAACATCTCTCCCAGTAGTGCCGTGTGGGGATCCTCTAACTTATGAACGTCCTACTTATGCTACACATATAAATGACAAAAAAATTAATTCAGCACATTTTACCCAAGAACGTGTTGGTCACAATGGACATAACCTGAGCAGAGCTGCTGCCGGAAACTGATTACCATTCAACAGTTATGGCACTAGATGAATGGTGATTGTCATCTTCTGCTTCTAGAGTGGAAATGCTACTAGACGTTTATTCAGTAATACTCCAAAATGATGAAAATCTTGATAGATGCTGGTTTATTAAGCCACATTTATAAGCACACTTTTCACTTTGTACAACAACAAAACTACAGGAACAAGATGAAGAAAAACGACTGTGCCCTCCAAGTGGGACCATCACTTCTGCAGTGTTTCCTGTGAAGCTGCTACTATTTCTGTAGAGGAGTTAAACATCACTGGGCTTATGTTAATCGTTCACTTCCTCACTCGTCAGCGCCGTTCAGAGGTTCTCGTGACCTGGCTTACACAAATTACTGCATCATTACGTTTCTCCTGCTCAGTCACTCTCCATGCAAGGCAAATGGTGATAATCATCTCATGTTAACTAAAGCACTGGAGAGCAATGGTGAACTGAAGTAATCATCTCATGTTAACTAGCGCTGGAGAGCAATGGTGAAGTATCTCTCTCGTTATGTCCCTGCAGTTCAAGTACATGATGTATGAATCATATAAATGAGAAGTTTAAACACGACATGAATGGCATTAATCAGAATAATCTCAACCATATTCTGGTTGACCAGTATGTCTTTTAGATCAAACAGAGTGCCAGAAGTTAGACTGGATTGTGAAGCTGTTTGTCTGATTTTGGCTAGAGAGACCCATTGAGTTGCCTCTGCGTGTTGAATGACACTCATCTTCAGAGCACACAGACCGACACTCTCAAATGGTTTTCTGAACAATGCATTTAATGATGCAGACATGCTCTCCATATTCCCTAGAGGGATTTCTGCATATGCTGAGCTACGTCCACCGATGAGTCGGGAGACTGATCCGCTGTTTATGAGCACACTAATGAGGATCTGCAGCTGAGGTTCCCATCATCCACCTCACCAGACAGAGACACTGAGCACCAAGCACTGCCTTCTCCTCGTCTTTCTCACTGTATCATCACACCTGCAGCACAGTAATTATGGGCTTAAATATCCTCACACCATTTTTTCCATCACAATAACACATTCAGAGCTTGTTAACAGAGATGCCTTCGTGCCAATCTGCGTGTTGGACTGTGGATCAGCTCTCGCATCAGAAGAATTTAGATCAGTTCTTTTCCTGAATGCTCATGTGATCGGAACGTGGTTGTCGCGGCTGATCGGCCGTTCTGCATGTCATAAACCTTTTTAAATGTTCTCCAAAAGTGTGGTTTCATGTCCTGTGACTCGGTTATGTTCTCTGCTCTGCGGAGCTGTGTTTAAGAGTGTACCCACACATTCCTGCTGTGGAAGGTACTTCTCTTGCAGTGTGGTGGTGTGCAAATACATTTCTTACTAGAATCCCAGGAGGGTTTACTATTCTGGTGTTCTGAGATGTTGGTTTAATTTTCAACAAGTAAAAAAGGTGATGAGGTAGTGGTGGAGTTTGTCCCCTTTCTGTGAAATTTTGGCCATTTTCTGTTAAACATCTCGTACAATAAATCCTTTTCAGGGAATTTTAAAATGCCTCTAAAAGCACATTTTTTTAAATACTAAACTGACCATTAAACCAAACGTCCTCAGTTTGCTAACCTTCTCTGATAAGATTTGTGTATCTGGTAGTCCTATTCAACAGCTGTTAGGTACTGCAGTTGTTGTAAGTACACACTGTAAGTTATGTCATAACATATCTGCATCTCAGACTACATAGGACACAATGTTCCAAAACAAGTATTGTTCTGTGTTGTTGCAGGAACATGCAAGACTTTACATGCTATCTTTCCCAGGTCCTACCCAGGTCTTTTCCAGGTGAAGTGGTCCTAAATTCACTTTAGCTATGCACATAAACAGTTAAGACCAAAACACTTTCCATCTTTTGAATTCCTACACCATGAAAATGACGAATGTCTGCACGTACACAGTGCACAAGGAACATGCTGGTAGTGAGGAGATACTGGGCCGCATTACCTGAAGTGAGGAGACACTGGGCCGTGTTACCTGAAGTGTCTTGTCATAGAAGTAGGTCTCTACCTCTTTGTCTTTGTATGTAAGGTAATTTGAAGAAAATGGAACTAAATCTAATCATCTTCAAGCTCAGCTAAATTCCTGAAGCCTTTCTCCCTGCAAGCTATGATGAATTCGAGATGTTGAGATATCATGGCATCTGTTTTTGTCTTCATCAACTCACCTGTCCCTGTCTGTCCTCCCTGTAACTGTCTCTCCTTCTTGTAGCTTTCTCTTCTCTCTGTAACTGTCTCTCCTTCTTGTAGCTTTCTCTTCTCTCTGTAACTGTCTCTCCTCACTATAAGCTTCATCAACTCACCTGTATCTGTCTTTCCTACCTGTAAGCGTCATTAACACATACACACTTGCTAACTTTGCCTCAGCATGGGATAAACATTAATGTGCTCATAAAAATCTATGATAAATTATAAATAACCAGCCCATAATTTTCCACATGAGTGACAGATTAGTAGGGAACTGGATGAGCAGAACCTCATTTATATTGTAAATATGCATTGCATTGCATCATTTGCCATCCGATGCATGTTTTGCACTGGTCCTGAATTTTGACTTTGGGGTTCTAGGATTTTCTTGGGCCTTTTAGCTTTGATTATCTCTTCTGAGTTGAGGAAACGTCTGACTGGATTTTCACATCTTGACCAGGCATCTTTTTGCCATACCTCACAAACAGCAAATGTGTCAAATATCAAAACTGAGAGTTTTCAACTTGTTTAATTAAATCCAACATGAAAAACATGAAAAACATGCCATTTTCACACTGTTTTCTAAGTGCCTCTTGTTCTTAGTGTCACAGCTAAGAGACAGTAATGTTGGTTTTAGTTCTTTAGGAATTCTGATGCTTTTGTCGAGTAACAAATGTTTAATGGTGTGGTACCCAGTAAGAGTCCATGATGCACTGGCTACGGCCCATTCTGTCTGTCTGGAGTTTGTCGGCAGAAAAAACAGATGAGCCACAAGTTCTCATCTGTCATGCTCTATGCACACATCCACAAGTCCAAAAATCCTTAAGAGGGATTTAAAAATGCTTATAGCAAATGCTCATAGTTATAACACTGTTATAATGTCAGATTATGCATTATAAAAGGCCAATCAAATTGAAATGAAAGCAGGTTTTTGAAAACATTCAAAGTAAACTTCTAATTGCTTGTGTACAAATCCTTGAGTTTACCCAACTGCAGCCTGAAAGCTTACTGAGAGCTGCTCTAATGTTCAGCACATTGGGGGTCACGTTGAGGTTGTTTAAAACAGGTGTATCCTCCACTGCACCTACTGTGTATGTGTTATTAGTGTAATTAAATGCATGGATGAAAATAGACTCAATCCATAAATGTTATTGTCTGACAAGTTGCAAATGGCCCTTTGTTAAAAAAAAGCTTTTTTGCTTTCAGAATGTTTACAGATAATATTCTTCACATGATGTGCTGGGCTTCCCACCATACAGAGTATTTCACCAAATGTTTACAGTGACACTAGAGTTCCCACAGATCATCACAGAACAGGTGAATTAAGATCTGATATTCTTGGGAAAAGAAAAACATAATTACACATTTCCTTCCAATCCTTTCACAGGATTAAAGAGGATGTCTGGGATCCAAACACTCCCAGACTGGAGTGCCACACAGATCAACCAAACTCTGGGAAACAAAACTAACAGCAGCAATAATTTGGTAGGTTTTAGAATGCTATTGTTCATCTGTGTTTAGAAGGTGATCTGTCAACATTATCTGAACCTAAAATAGAGGACTGGAGAGGAGTTTACTCGTGAAAACTGCATATCAATGAAGTTAGAAAATGCAATGCTCGAAGGTTACGAAATAAAGAATTTAATTAGTGGCACATGATCATTTTCGGTTCTTCTAATTTGGGTAACACTTCCTGTTACAGCGTCACGCGCCTTGTAGCTTAATTGGGCGGCTGTGATGGACCTCTACATGTAATGAATGACTGTTTAGTAACTGTGGTTGCAGTCGTGGTCAAATCAAGCGTAACCGCTGCATTTGTGTTTGAAAGCGACTTTAGTAGTAAATCCAGTGTGATACAGTATCGGATAAAATAGGTCTTTGAATATCATCAGTTTCCCTTGGCGCCAATTGAGGTCCAATCTCTTATGTTTATTTGCTTTACTTATGTGAGATGACTCAAGTCAAAGCCCTTGACTACAATTGATTATTTCTCTTGACTGGGTACTTTGTTCTAGGTGGTATTTCTACACTGAAACAAAAGAATTCAGGTTTGCTGACAATAGGACAGTCAATTTGGTATTAGAACTGAGGACCTGAGTAAGACCTAATAGAGGTAGGTGTACTAATGCCTAAAGGGAGCTCTGTATACAGTATTTTCTTGGCTTTCATATACATTATGAATATGCCCTATATCTCCTTGCCTCTGATATACATTATGAATATTCCACAGTCACTTAAACCTTTTGGCCCTGTAATCCATCAACTAATAACATAATTTCATTTTTTAACCTCTCAAATTCAAGATTTTTATTGAATATCCTTCAATCAGTCATAATTGATAACATTCTTTATCAGTTGTAGGTTTTTTCTGAAAGAGACAGCAGGAAGAGGATTTCCTGTTAGTCACTGATATTTAGTGTTCACCTGTAGACAAACGAGTGTAATGGGAGGATGGTTCACATCAGAGAGGTGCAGGACAATACCAGGAAAAGGCCTTGGACTACAGTCTGCTGCATGAGCACAACAGCCATTTCTCCAACATTAGTCTGCAGATTTCTGTTGCATTGTTTTTGCTGACTGCAAGGATCAACAAAAATAAAACTACATCGTTTTGCTGAACATCATGTGACACACACACACAAAGCAAAGCATTATTTTAAAATGTCACCACCATCCATAATCACGTGCACACACACACACACACACACACACACACAGTGGAGTGTGAAATTGAGGGCTAATCTGAGTGCTGTACGATCGTGGAATGTGACCACACCGTTGCTGCTCTCACAGCCATTCTCCTTCCCTGGGGATTTAAAAGTTGACCGATTAAAGCACATACCAGCACTCCAAGTCTTTATAAAGTGCCCTGTTCAGGAACCCCTCTAAGGTTGTCCTCTGTCCACAGTGTCACAGCATTATGTTTGTAGTGTCTGAAAACAACCCTTAAAGGACTGAGAGGAGCATGCAAAGGTCAAAAGACAAGATCTTCTCTTAACCAGACTGAACGTGCCCAGGATCTTCATTTTACAGCATTGACCCTACTGTTTGGTTTGTTCTTTTTACTCTAAAACCATACAAACCATAGAAACAATTACCTTGGTAATTTAAGTTAGAATTTTGGATACAACTTGGATGCACAATGGAAGGTAAGTTCCGCTGGTGCAAGCAGATAGGCCTTGTTTACGTCTCCGGTCAAATAACGCACTACAGATTAGTTCGTATTGGTTACAATCACCGCCCCGCGCGAGGAGGCTCATCTTGTCTCGGTCATGCTGAATCATAAACGTGTAGCAACGTCCTGAGTAGTAATGGTCAATTTCTCAGACTGCGTGCTTTAGTTTGTTGATTTTTAGCTCACGCCTTTCTTTTTGGTTTTTTCCAAACAGCTCTTGTCAGGTATATAAACCCGTTCTATATTCTTTCAGCAGCTCTTTGTGCAAACGGCTTATCTCCAGCCAGCCAATTTAGACCGAGGATGCCCAGGGAGGAAGTCGCCGCAGTAATTTATTATATAGAAATATGATGGTTATATATATATGAATGAAACATTTGTGCAGACTCTGGACGACTGAGTCTTGTTTATAAAGATGCAGCATATTGTTTATCAAAATCGCCACACTTGACTTAAAATTATTTTCTTCCTAGACAGCGAATTCCTTTCGGATAAACCCCGCCGATGGTTTAAGCCCGACCTCCATGGCCACGTTTACTTTCCCTTGTTAGAAATGTGAACTCTCGGCAAGATTCGATGAATGTGTTGGCACGCTGTTAAAAATCTACCGACCGTGGCTACGAACCGGACAACATGATTGGCTTTAATTAAGAGACCCCAAGTGTGTTCAGTGCCAGACAGCTGCTTATGGTCAGTATTTGTTAAGTTTGGACTGTTTCCGCCTCTTCTTTCGGCTGAAAATATTGTTTTTTCCCCTGTGTATGCATTTCTTTGTGTGTGAGTGTATATGAGGGAGGGAGCGTAACACGCAAATCAACCAACTATAATCATTTCCTGAATCAGAAAGTGTACATTGATGAAGAACCACAGGATCTGTTATGTTGGTTCGTTGTGTTTATATTAAGATGACTTTTAAATCTCTGCCAGTGATTGCCTCAAATATTGTTAGTGTGGAGAAGAAGAAAAAACAACCTCTTTTACATGTTCCCGAATCCTCTTGGAAGGAGGAAGTTTGTCATTAGTTCGACTGAATCATAATATGCGAGACAGAAATGGATTTCGGAGGTTTATTTCCAAATTGAGAATAAGAAGTCAGTCATTGAAGTCTACAAATATCCGTCATGGCATAAATAAATGTATCATATCTTCTTTCTGCGTTCAGATGGTGATCTGTCAACATTATCGGAACCTAAAATAGAATAGAAATTTGACTCGTAAAGGAATTATGTAATGGACTGGAGAGGAGTTTACTCGTGAAAACTGCATATCAATGAAGTTAGAAAATGCAATGCTCGAAGTTTACGAAATAAAGAATTTAATTATAGTCGCACGTGCTAATTTTCGGTTTTTCGAATTTGGGTAATACTTCCTGTTACAGCGTCACGCGCCTTGTAGCTTAATTGGGCGGCTGTGATGGACCTCTACATGCTTTACATGTTTAGTAACTGGTTACAGTCGTGGTCAAATCAAGCGTAACCGCTGCATTTGTGTTTGAAAGCGACTTTAGTAGTAAATCCAGTGTGATACAGTATCGGATAAAATAGGTCTTTGAATATCATCAGTTTCCTTGGCGCCGATCGTAATCCAATCTCTTATGTTTATTTGCTTTACTTATGTGAGATGACTCAAGTCATAGCCCTTGACTACAATTGATTGTTTCTCTTGATCATGTACTTTGTTCTAGGTGGTATTTTGTATGGGAAACCAGGCATTTAAAACCAGGTAAGGCAGAGATGTAATTCTGCTTTGCAAAATTAACTTGCAATCCTGACCCGAAACACTTTGCCCATCTGAACAGAGCCGTGCATGTTATACCTGTCTTTCTAAGGACCGGAATAATGCATAAAATAGCTAGTAAATATAGGAATAAATGTGCGAAGAAAGAACATAGGATATGATATGGCAGTTTTGGTAGAAAATGCAGAAGGATCTGTAGCCATATTTAATTGTCTTGGACTTCTTGGGAGTCTTGCTATCTTAATCATTTATTTTACCATCGCAGAAAGAGTTAATCAGGTAATTCGTTCTGTTTCATTTTGTATCTAAGATAATTGCTTAGTTTTATTAGCGGACTCGACTTCAAGAACGGGCGAGTCTTACAACGAGGGAGTGCACGACCATTCATTCAGTTTATGTAGCGCTGCCAGGGAACAGGTCGTTCCTAACCTAACCCAACCCTCTACCACATGTACTTGTCTAATAAATGTTGATCATATCTGAGTTATGGCAATCGATTGACGGATTATCCGTTTGCTAATCGAACGAGATTAAACCAATTTCTATGGTAACATAATGGCTAGATATCTAGTTATGCATCTTGGCAACGAGCTAACATTAGCCAAAAGCTAGACTTGAATGCATAAAAGCCAAAACAAACTAAAGTTAGCTTAACTGACGTCACTGTGAGTCAAGATTGGTATGTTTTTTTTTTTATTCCAACACTAACTTGTGGTTTAAAATGAACTAGTACAGACATGTTTCAATTAAAAGTAATATAGAAATGATACATTTCTAGTAAATAAAGTAAATTGCAGGGAACATACTGGGGAGCAACGGTACAGGTGAGGTCTTACCGTTATGCGTTAGCTAGTTATGCTAGCTAGCCTAGGCTGGTATGCTATCTAATGTTCTGCCGGTTATTAGCCATAGCTGTGATCCTTAATACATGTTTTGAGACATCGCTGTCGGATGTAGCTAGCAGCAGTTCATTGCTAAATCGTGTTGATTTAGGGTAGGTTTTAATTAACATGGCAAAAAACTTTGCCACATTTTACTACTCATGCAGTCTTTCAAAAAAGTTGCTTAAATCTACGTTTTGTTTTCAAGGTTTAAAACAATCTCTTAGTGTATAGGATCCCGAAATGTGTATATTTGGTGAAGCACCTCACCCCTTGAGATGACACATGAGCATGACACACAATAAAACACCCTGGAAGCAGTGATGAACATGACATCACTTTACTGAACATGCTCACCTCTCTGAAATGCTTTAAAAAAAAATTCGAAATAAATACAGACATTTGGTGGTTTTTACCAGTACAGTGAAGACCAAGTACCTTAAGTGCTGAGGCCCTTGAACACAATGACATACATCATATAATTGTGGTCGTAAAGAGACAGCAGTCCTCTGCGAATTAAGGATCTGGGCTGCTTTAAGTTCATCACAGGATAATTGGCCGGGAACTGTTAGATCGTTATCAGAACTTGCTCGGAACTAGGCGTGCATTTAGCTAATCTTTTAAGTAAAAGTTTTTGGGTAGAGTCTGGGGTATTTAGATATTTTGTGCGAAAATCTTCATTCATTTGTGCTCTTTGTTTGCTTCGTGTAGTCTGATGGTTGAATTCGACTGTAGCATACGGATAGTTTCGTGGTCACTGTTCTTAAATACACGACAGCGGCGTGTGCCAACCTGCCTCTTGTACATAGTTTTGCGAAGGTGTGTGCATGTGTCTTAACGATCCTACCTTGCGTCAAAGTGTATTGAAACACGAGGGGTGTGTGTGGGCGGGCGAGTGGAGATTTTTCAGAGGTTAGGGCCTGGAGCCGTATTGTTGAGTCATGTCCTCATGGTCACATGGTCAGAGGGCTAAAGGAGGAAACCAAATCAAGAGAGGGGGTATCAGTGAGTTTTTGTCATAGTTGGATGTGACCAGTGTGCGTGTGAATATGTGTCAGACGGAAAAGAGGGAGCGTGCGATCGCGAGAGAAGATGAGGTAAGGGCTAGTTTATTACTGGATGAAAGAGGGTAGCACTGTTCTCCAATCACGGTAATTTTTTCGCTTTGGTCCCTCCCTCTCCTTCCCGTCACTCTTTTCTCTCCCGCTGCATGCCTAGTCGCGTACTCAGTAAGTTTACAGCCGCACAACAATGATCGCCGTGCTTGTGTGCTTCCTGCAGTAAGCACTCTAAGGTAAGCGTAACTTTTTTTGTCTCTCATGTTCTGAAGGAAAGTGAATGAGTATATTATCCAGTGCCGCTAGTCATGTTTTCCTTCGTTGTATACCACACTGCACGCACGCTTCTGTCATTGTCACTCACCGTAGAACAAACGTTTTTTCGAACGCTTGGATGCTTTTGTCTTTATGCGCGTGAGCGATCAGGGTTTGTCCGGGTTTCACTCAGCCTGCGGTTAATTTTAGAGCCAACAACTTTCGCTAGTGTTTGTCAGGACCGTTCATGTTTGTGTGACAGACTCTGCTCAAACAGTTCTCGGTTTGCCGTAAAAAACTTTAGCCCTTCCTATCTTACAAAATGTTTCCTGTCTAAATTAAATAGAATTTAGCTTAACACTGTGGGTAGCGACCACATGGCGGCTAGTGCTGCAACTTTGTCCCGGTGGTACTTCGATTCCAAATTTTGGAGCGTTTGAAATGTGACTTTGTGCTGCCCTACATCCCTGCGCGGATCGCTGAGCGGCGCTGATAACGGCGACCTCGCGCTCTAACTGAGGACTGATGGAAATCCTACTAATTATAATTCTGTAGCGTACGCCTGTGAAAACGTTTACATGCAAGGGTTACTTACTTAACCACTTTTACATCTCAGGACAGCTGTTTAAATCAGGTGTAAAAGTGGTGTCCAAGTATGCGATGACATTCTTTCAACCATATCTAGAGTGTAAAAGTAACTGAACAAACCAGAGGTGACAGAAGATGTGAGAATTCGTCACACTGAGATTTTAGTATTAGCCTGCATTTTTGCGTAATTTTTATTTAACAGGTTTCTATATGATGGGTCTGATTTCCATAGTGCTTGAGGTTTTTTTTGTGTATGTTGTCAAGATTTCAGCTGGATTGTCCCCTCTTCGTACGAGATGAGCAGAATCAGTTTGCCTGTTCCCATCTCCTGTGACAGGTTGATAAAGAGGCTTTGTTCCTGAAGAGAGGACTAGGAAGCGAGACTAATAAAGTGTTTGGTGATTACAAAGAAGGGGATTCAGATGGTCATCACATCCGTTTGTTATGGATTTTTTTAATCTTGAGAAAGGAGCCTTTGTACCTTTTCAGTGTTCTGCTAGGCTGCTTGTTCCTACTCTGGAGTGACCAGAGTAGGAAGCTCAAGACAAACAGAGGGCTGGAGGAAGTGGATGAGGACGATAATGTACCCTGCACAAGCTCTGTGGTGGCTTTTGTACTGGCCCTTACAGGTCTGCCACAGTGCACTTATCAACCTTCAAGTGTGTGTTCTTGAAATAAGACCATTGGTCTTGATTAAGCTCTTTGAATTTGAGAAGGATCAGCTAGCATCAGAACCGCCTGCACGCTGACGGACGTCCTCAGACAGACGTACGTCAGACACGCCTCTCACTTGGAATATATGAGAAGAAATGGTGGGAATGAATTCATGACTAAATCAGACTTAATGGCTTTAAAAACAGAAACGACTGATTTGAGACAACTATGATTAGGTCTCAGTGATGTTTCTTTTCTCTTTTTTTTTTAAGCCAGCAGTGTGATTTTTGTCTGAATTTTGAGTTTCAGTGATGAAATGTAACTATTTCTGGAAAAGATGAGCTGTGGTGTGTCAGGACTTGGTATGTAGATGTGCATTAAGGCCATCTTATCTGACCAGTCAGCTGTGAGATCAGCAGGTTGGCTGTTGGGAGGTTGTGCTGTTTTAGGTGCTGAAATTTGAATGATGTGATTGATTGATATTATCTGAAGCAAGTGTGGGCGGATGTGTAAGATGTTGGACAGCACTGTGGAGATGTCTGACTGAATCTCGTATTTTCCCTCTGGTAGTGTTTTTACCAAAGCTTGGCTTGGTTAAACTCTGGTTTCATGGTTATTTTTTAAGAGAAATGAGTGCTGACATGCGTGTCTGTTTTTATGGTTGGATGGATTTACTGCCATGTAGCCTCATATTTTTTTCAATTGTTTAAATGTCATAGGATACTTTTTGCCCGTCATCGATTCGATCCGTTGGACTACAGCAGAGGCTGTGTATGGGACCGTTGACCTTGGTGAGAGGAAGTCTCTCCGGACAGAACTGCAGTCGGCTCTGCTGGGGAAAAATAGTCCAGCATATTGAATGAGTTGTCTGGGTTCCCTGTGTAGACTGCAGCAGAGTGACACACCTTCCCCTTTGAGCCCTCATTTGGTGTGTGGGTGTGTGGGTGGGTGGGTGTGTGTGTGTGTGGGGGGGGGGTGAGTGAGTGAGTGAGAAGGGTGTACTCATGGATGAGGGATGGGGTGAGGGACATTAGTAGGGGTTTTTCTTTAAAGCTGTGGTGGTGTGTGGATAATCATTTAAGGTGGTTCACTGTATTCTCTTGTTATGAATAATGGCCATATGAGGACACTGTCGTCCTTCCCTGGGGGTTTGAGTGTCGTAATGGCATTGCTGTCGAGAGGTAAACCAGTGACCTTGGAATTAGGGATGGAATCGTGTTCATTTTGTAAGCAGAGATGTCAGAGTTCATCAATTGTCTCTTGTCAGTTGTCACAACATTTTGAAGAAACTCTAATCTCTAACTTCTTCTTTTTTTTTTTTTTTTTTATTCCATTCAGGTTATGCTGCCCGAAAACTGCCAGCTGAGTCTGAGCGAGAAGGAAAAAGGCTAACGCACCACACACGCTAACGCACCACACACGCTAACGCACAACACACGCCCCCCTTCGCCTGTATAGACGCCCAGAAGACAAGCCATGAGTGATTCTCGCGACACCAGAGATGCCACTCCAGACCTGGCAGGGCGCTTGGTGAGTGTGTGAATCAGCTGGGCACTCGGTGAGTGTGTGAATCAGCTGGGCACTCGGTGAGTGTGTGAATCAGCTGGGCACTCGGTGAGTGTGTGAATCAACCGATTTCCTAGTGCTTTGCTCACACGCTTTTCAGTGCCCACCGTACCTGTTGATTAGCCTTTGCTCTGCACTATGTGGCCAAATATGAACCATTATGGTAGCAATACAGCAGCATTTAAAACAGTTGTTCTAGGTCTTTGGTTGTTGGGGCTTTAGGGGAAGTCTTCAGGATGGTTTTATTTATTTACTTCCTGTAATGTCAAAGCGATCAGTTGTCTGTTTGACCAGAAGTTCCTCACTAGAAAGGAGAAAATGTGTTCTATTAATAGAGCTGTAGAAGAATTGCTATGGAGGTGTGATGAAGTCCATTTGAGACGGCAGGTTTCAGTCCCTAAAATAATAGGATGAAATGTTTACAAAGTCTTTACAAGAGGGTGCTTGACACAGAGCTACGAAGAGATGTGCTGCGCTGCCAGTGGAAGCAGGGCTCAGACGGATGCTTTATCACCACCACTTGAACTCAGAACAATGAAAAGTGGAAAGAATGCTCTCCTTCTTCCTTCTTGCTTTCTGCATCCCCGTGGGGGCGCTGTGCGTCCACCACGTGCTGCACCAGGTGTAGCAGGTTGAGCCTGTGCGACTTCAGCCCCTTCTGGCACTGAGCTGTGGTGGGCGGAGCTTGGGGTTGCACTGCCAGTCCAGCTGGTCACTGTGGGTGACGCACTATGGTGCAGCGCCTGAACAACCGGCATTCCAGCCCAGCTTTGTGTCAAGCCAGCTTTGACTTGAGCAGGTTGCTAAGGTGCGTTCACCGAACGTGATGCTGGGGAAGTGGTGTTCAAACATGGGGATTCCAGTGTGGTGCAGTGTTCATGTATGGCAGTATGTATGTGGTTGTTGGCCTAAAGGGGAAGAAGTTGAATCTGTTGTACAGTGGCTGCTGAGTCTTGCTGGACTGATCCAAAACGGCAAGGTGTACAATAATACATAAACGAACCAAAGGCAAAAAAAATATAAAAAATACAAAATGCCCCCAGGTGGGTATCTTGGACATGCTTTAAGATGCTGCTGCCCCCAGGTGGGTATCTTGCCTTCTAAGAACAGTACTGGGGTACAGCTCACCCTTCATATGGATTTGAAGACAAAGATAAGCTTACTTACAGTTCTTTGTCTGAGAACAATGTGCATGTTCATAGTTAACCGCTGTTTCATCCAGCCACTGTCTGTGTGTTTTCCAAAATAGGGTCATTACCGCATGCGTTTGGATGATGGTGTGTGAGCAGCTAACCCTGTGTTCTCACTGTAGCGTGGGCAGGATGTACTGGTCAGGTCGGGCACTTGGTAAGCAAAGCCAAGAATTTCACTGGTCAATGGAAAAACGCACTGAACCTGCAGTTTTTATAATTTGATGCTTTAGCCTTGCCCTTTAGTCCCTCCGGACGGATCGGCCCACATCTGACTACAGGCAAATATGATGTAGTTGATCCCCAATAACAGGTTTTGTTATACATAATGTGTGTCTTCACATAAGCAGCTCCAGGGGTTTTTTTTGTGTGAGTAATCTGGACTAAATTTACCTCAGCATATGCTGAAAAGTTCCATCCACCAGTAGAGAAAGTTAAAGTTCATCTATGGCTACAAAGCTGTTTAACTCTGTTATACAAATGTGGTGTGTGTGTGTTCTCCTCCTGAACATACATATGGACTTCATGGACTTTGTGGTGTCTTGGTTCATCACCATACTGTTTTGTGTCTCTGGTGTCACACCTCCTATATTTAACAGATCACTTGTTTGTTATATGTGACTAATATCAGATGGAGAGGTGAGATAAAGGTTTCAATATAGCTTCTGGGTGGGGGAACATCTGGCTGATGCAACTTTGTTTTTAAGGTCTTCTCTAGCGCACTGATCGTGGAGAGTTTTACTGGGAAGCTCCACAGAGCTGAGGCCTTGAGGAGAGGTGGGTTGGTTTGCTGAGGCCTGTACTGCAAAGCGATTGTGAAATGTAGCTTTGGTAGCAGGGGTTTTGTACACTAAATTAAAATAGTGTCAGTTTCTGTGGGAAAATGTAACCCAATATGTGAACATTGTGTTTGACAGCATGTAGGGAGGGTGGGTGGGGAGCCTTTTAGGAAATTGCAGATGCAGTGGGAACACTTGTTATTTGGAAAGCCGACTCAGACCAGCTCTTCGAGTGAGTTATATTAACTTGTTTCAGTTCAAGATGAAGCTTAATTGAAAAGTAGTAGACAGTTTTATACTGTGGTGTGTGTCTTCCAACTATAAGTAAATACAGTCAGCCTGGGTTGTATGTGGAGTGCTAGGGTGGTGATGGTGGGTACTCATGGTTGATGAGGAAAGTGCTTGATTGCTATTCTGCATGTAATAAGGCCCATAGTGTGTGATTGTGGCAAGGCCTGGTCAGTTATGTGGTTTTGTGCCGTCACTATTTGAGTCCATCTGTAGTCTTTGCTTGGAATTAAGAAGGATGTAGTTCTTATCTGCTTTTGTCCTCGGTGTTCATGGCCTTGATGAACCAGAATCTTTAAAATTTCAAGCCACGTGTAAAACTCCATTAAAAGTGTCGTAAGCACCTCCTGTTAAAAATTGCACTCTCAGAAAAATGGTCTTCAGTGAAAATGATGGAAATGCCAGATTAAACATTGTTACTCCTCCCAGAGATTGTGCTGTGCCTGTTGGCCACATTCAGGTGTGAAAAGGATTGAAAACCAGTTCTGGAGACAATGGCTGGGTGGCATTTGTCAGATCCTGAGCTAGAGAGGGCTGTGTCTAGGTGACTGGCCACACTGTTCTGCTGAGTCACCCTCCCTGTTAGTGCTGGCGGGGCTGAGCTCGAGGGTGTCTGGTTCTTTGTGGGTGTGGCAGAGTGCGGGACACACACTGCTCACTTAAGCAAAGTGTTGTCAGGACACACTGGCATTACAGGAGGTGCAGACTCCCGGTCGCTCTCTGTGATCTCACCTTGGGTGAAGGAGTAGGCGAGACGGGAGAGAAATTTCTGCCATTTGCATGTTTTTCTCATTAACAATGTTTGGACTCCCTCTAGTCTCAGTTTCCGGCTACTGCATCCTGCACTGCATTTGTTGCTGTAAATGGCAGTTCGAGATAAGCAGTTCCAGCCTAAACCAAAGCATTCCTCATTTCTTTTTCTCCTCAATTATAGCCGACTGTAGTGCCCCTTCTTGCGCGGCGCCATGGTGACGACGACGACGACGACGACGATGATGGGGATCTGAATAAGGCTCTGGGAGTGCAGCGTTTCCAGCAGATCCTCTCTCCTTCTCCGTGCGTGCCCGCAGAGCAGCACCGCGTCTTTAACGAGGAGGACTTTGAGTGTAAGACTTGGGCAGGGGGCAGAGCCGCACTGGGCCCTCGGGCTCCGATTACAATAATACGGTTCTGTTTAGGGCATAATCTAACTGATGGAAGTCAGAAGCACATGAATCCGGAAGCTCTCCGATTTCCTTCCCTCTCTCATGTGGGATCACACACATGCGCTGCTCTTGTTCCGATTTGTCTTGCTCTGCTAAGTAACTCTTCATTCTGTCAACGTATTGATAGAAACCCAATGATATTTAATCTTTCAGCATCACTGATAATATTGTCTAACCATCATGTGAAGGTGTATAAAGCTGCAGGACCAAGTTCCTTGTTTTGTATCTATATCCTGTAAGACTAAGTTTAAGAAGCTTGACAACAACTGAGTACCATATTTTTGCTCATATTCCTCTCAGTCAGCGTTACTGATATCACATTGTGTTTTTTGCTCATATTCCTCTCAGCCAGCGTTACTGATATCACATTGTGTTTTTTGCTCATATTCCTCTCAGCCAGCGTTACTGATATCACATTGTGTTTTTTTGTTGTTGTTTGCTTGTTTTTTTTAGCTTTTTAAAGCGGGTGCCAGATTGTTTGTATTGGTCCAACCTTAAATGGAATGTGGCTGTGTGTGATGCTGTAAGCTGTGTAAAGTTGAACCTTGGATGTGAGGAAGACTGGCAGGTGCATTGACCTGTGTTGGGAGAAACTGTTGCTGAGTCTGTGCCGTGTCCTGTTTGCCAGACCACCGGCACTCCTCGATGCACATCCACCACCCCCTCTCTAAACACCTCCCCTCGGACGGACGGCGGAGGACGAGCGGCAGGAAGAGGAAGACCTCGGGACGCAAGAGGAGTTCATCCAATGGTGGTGGCGGTGGCGTTCCCACCGTGGAGGAGGATGAGGAAGAGGAGGAAGGAGAGGAAGAGTCCTTTAGCCAGCAGGACGGGGAGGGTGCCACCCCCCAGACCCCCGACACCGATGTACATCCTGAGGAAGTTCAGGTGGCTGCGTGCACACGCACACACACGTGCACAAACACACATGCACGTACACGCACACTTGTGCAGATTGCATGCCAGGTCTGACTGTTAACAACCGTCTTCATGGTCCATAGGTCTTTGTGTACGATGAGGAGTCTGGGGGTGCCGCAGTGTTTCAGAGTGGGGAGCCGGATTCTCCAGCCCAGCAGATATCCATCGTTCCAAAGTCGGCGCTGCACAGCCGGCGCAAAAGCAGTAGCAGCCTGGAAGACCCCCCCACGCCGTAGTAAGACACAGCCCCTCCCCACACACACACACACACCCTAGTAAGAGTTCAATGAACCAGGGCTCTTTCAGAAAACTCTGAATAAGTTGCTCTCAGTTCTGGTTAAGTTCTTGCACTCTGTCGCCTGTAGCTCGCTCAGGCAGGCAGGGCTCATGGTCGAGGGGTTTCCTTCTGCTACATGTGTGGACTGACCTCCGTTCCTTCAGTCTCCCTAGCAACGAGGCCAGTGGCAGGAGGGCGTCTGTTCCGTGCATACTGGCTCCGGGGTCCCCCGACACCGGCGCCGCTGGTAGGTCAGGCCGCTGCTACGACCTGCAGGAGCGCCGTCGGACTGGAGACCTGACCGGCCCTGTACCGGGCCTGTACCGACATACCGCCACTGATGAGAGTGAGGCCCAGATGCTAGCCACCGCCGACCTGGACGGCATTAAGAGTGAGTGAGTGTGCGAGCGAAGACGACCGGGAACTATGCTGCGTTCTCAGCGACGCTATAGCCAGTGTTGTAGTGTTGTATTGATGTGTTCTGACGCCAAACATCCATCATCCGGGCGCTGCCTCGAGACCGATCACGCTGCTGACGGGCGTGTGTTTATAAAGGCTTGGATTCATTTCACTTCTTCTGATTAGCTGTGGCAACGCTTCAGGAATGTGGGCCTTTTGTAAGCATTCAGACCCACATCAACTGTACAAACCTCACAATTTTCTATTGTTTTTCCTGGGACGTGCATGAGATACAAAGAATAAGAGGGAATTGGCTGTGTGTACAAAACCCTATTGGGCTATTAAACAATTGGTCAGTGACTATGAAAAAGAACTGTATACTAACATCTGAAGCTAGAGGGAAGTCAAGAGAAGAGCTGGATGATGCTGTCCACTGTCATTTAAACTTTATAGTTCTGGTATATATGAACTAATGGTGCCGTCGTTGTGTGGACCCACCTCTTCCTTCATTGGGGGGGGGGGGTCTCTGTCTTAAGTGTACTTGCTCTCTGAGACTTTTTTCCCTTGTTTTTTCTCTCCCAGGTCATCGGTTTGAAGACGTCCCTGGGGTACGGCGCCACCTGGTGAGGAAGAGCAGTAAGGGTCAGATGGTTCACATTAGCAAGGACCACAAGGAGCTCAGCCTCCGGAGTCGCAAGCTGGACAGAACCCCTCACGAGGTCAGCCCCTCCCCCTGCACATGGTCCCTGCCCCGCACACTCGATTCATCTGTAGACGTGCGTTAAATGTATTTTATAGGTATGTACACAAAGTAGGGCTTACCCCTCTGTGTTGTAGTGCAGGATGCATAAACGCCAGCCGGTGCGTTGGACTGGGTACGTGTGGCACTGCGGGGGGGAGGGGTGGGGCTAGTGCTGCTGTGTGAAGCTGTTGAGGTGGGCGTGGCCAGGTGCCTCACTCCAGCTCTTCTTTGTCAGAGGAGCTCGTGGCCTTGTACTTGGAGATACAGCAGGGCTCGTCTGGCCCGGCGGCTCAAGGTACGGCTCCTCGGAGCACGCCGCAGTGGGCGGAGAGCCAGCTGTTGGCTTAGACCCACGTATGTTCACTTTTACCAGTACGCTTCTAATCTCACACCTTGACTTGGGGGGGGGGGGGGGGGGGACACTGACAGGTCGCCGTTTTGGTAGAACTGTCGAGTTCTAGCCGCTTGGCTTTTGTATAATCCTGGCATGTCAACATAACGAGTATTCCCTTCATAACGAGTATTCCCTTCATAACCAGCGTTCCTATTGTTTGAGCCTAATGGATGTCTGTTTACTGGCATTACTATTAACTCTATTACTATTAATATGAGGTTGCTCAACTAATTTCTGTTGACCAGGTTTAAGGAATGCTTGGCGTGGGGTTGAACTGGGTCTGTCAGATGTGTTTCCACAAGCATGGATGTACAGTGTGTCAGAAGCTAGAGGGAGGCTAGTAGCTTAGTCAAGAGAAGAGCTGGATGATGCAGTGGCAGTGGTGTATTTCCAGGCTTTTTGTACTATAGATTCTGCGTGGATTTAAAAAAATGTGACGACAGCAAACCATTTTTAATCTTTTAAGCTCTGTTCTATAGCCTGAAGCTCAATACAGAGAGATGGAGTAAATATGGTGATCAAGTATATATGGTAATTCTTGGTGTAATCTGTGGCATGTGGATCGGCACAGGTGTTTGTGGAGCTGAATGAGTTGGTGATGGATAAGAACCAGGAGATGCAGTGGCGAGAGACGGCCCGCTGGATCAAGTTTGAGGAGGATGTGGAGGAGGAGACGGATCGCTGGGGGAAACCACACGTGGCCTCACTGTCATTCCGCAGCCTGCTGGAGCTCCGCAGAACCATCTCTCATGGTGGGAACATGCAAACGCACTCAAACACACCCTCACACCCTCACACTGAGGTTGGGTGGCTTCAGACATGGATAGAGGAACCTATTAGTGATGTGAGCTGAAGGGGCACGTGTGTGTGTGTGTGTTTTCAGGGGCTGTGTTATTGGACCTGGACCAGAAGACCTTGCCTGGCATTGCACACCAGGTGGTTGAGCAGATGATCATATCTGACCAGATCAGAGCAGAAGACCGAGCCAACGTGCTCCGAGCTCTGCTGCTCAAACACAGGTCAGCACACAACACCATAGACAAATGTGAACACGATCACACACACAATTGTGCAGATTGCACACCAGAGCTGACTGTTGACAACTATCTTTGTGGACACGCACTCTTCTTCCACTTTTGTGTGAGCCTGACTGAATCCTTGAGAGCCTCTCTCTTTCTCTCTGTATCTATCCAGTCATCCAAGCGATGGAAAAGAGCACGGCTCCTTCCACAGGAACATCTCGGCTGCCAGCCTGGGCTCCATGATGACCCATCACCATAGCAACCATCACTCCGCTCCTCCAGAACCCACCTCCACGGACCCGCTCATGGCCGGAGCAGCCGAGTCGGATCCTCATGTCCGCGTTGACGTGGAAAAGACGGAGGTATTGGGGTGTTTTTCGTGCACATGTCTAACACCATGTTCCTCACTGCATGCATGCATGTGTGTAACTCTAACATGGTGTTCCTGCAGGTCTCCTCGGCTCTCGGTATGCACAGGTCCAAATCCAAGCATGAGCTGAAGCTCCTGGAGAAGATTCCAGAGAACGCCGAGGCCACAGTCGTGCTTGTGGGTGCGTGTCACTTTGCAGCACAACACGGCAGCAGCACATCCTCCCTGATGACGATGATTACTCACTGATTACTGTCTCGATGCCCGCAGGCAGAGTGGACTTCCTGGACCAACCCTCCATGGCTTTTGTGCGACTGCAGGAGGCGGTGCCACTGGAGTCTGTGCTGGAGGTGCCCATACCCGTGCGCTTCCTCTTCGTCCTTCTGGGCCCACCCATCGCCAACATGGACTACCACCAGATCGGCCGATCCATCTCCACTCTTATGTCTGATAAGGTCGGCGTAGAACACCAAGCTCTGTTGATTTCAGCTTCACAGAAATGTTCAGCTTGACAGTGAAATGTCACTGCATCTGTTGCCCAACTGTATTGTAGTGCAAGATGGTGGTAAACGAGTGGGAGTGTTCAGTGTGATGCTGGTCTCTACACCTGGATGATTAGCCTTGTGTTGTGATGCTTCTGGGGAGCCAGACCCAGATCAGTAGTCATACTTTAATCCAAACATGCCATGCACATTTTTATTTATTTATTATTTGATTAGCTCTGTTGTGTGTTGGGAGCGTGGAGTCTGGACTCTGCTCTGCTGTGTCCCCACCAGCACTTCCACGATGCTGCGTACCTGGCCGACGAGCGCCAGGACCTGCTGACGGCCATCAACAGCTTCCTGGACTGCAGCATCGTGCTGCCGCCCTCGGAGGTGGGTGGCGAGGAGCTGCTGCGCTCGGTGGCGCGCTTCCAGAGGGACATGCTCCGCAAACGCCACGAGCAGGACGTCAAGCTACAGGCCAAAGAGCCCAAGAGCCCCGAGGACGCAGGTGCGGGACCTGGATGCGGGACGGCATGCTCACCTAAACTTTTGGCTCCTTTTTGTTTTGTGTAATCCTCCCATTTGATGAGGGTGTCTCGGGTGGTGTCTAATGAAGTATAAATGATTAGAAATTTAATTAAACTAAGTTGTATACGTGCTTCTAAAGGGACTTTCAGGTTTGATTAAACTGAGAGGGAAATGCTCTTGATTTATGATAAATTACAGTAATTTTGGTCAAATTTTTAACCCTTTAACTCAAGTGCTCTTTTCTTTGCAATTTCTGCTTGACTCGGGTGAAGAACCTGTGTGTTTCAGCCTTGTAATGAGCTCATAGTCATGTCATTATTATTTGTGCAGCTCTGCTGCCCCCGTTAAAACCCCGTGAAGACCCCCTCCGGAGAACCGGCCGGCTGTTCGGCGGGGTGATCCGAGACGCCCGGAACCGCTACCCCAAATACCTCAGCGACTTCAGGGACGCCCTCAATCCCCAGTGCATGGCTGCCGTCATCTTCATCTACTTCGCGGCTCTCTCCCCTGCTATCACCTTCGGAGGCCTTCTGGGTGAGCAGAGCTCCTGACCCCGTGCGCTGTGGTCCGAGACGGCTCGGGTGTGGAGATTACCCCGTGCGCTGTGGTCTGAGACGGCCTGTGTGTCATGTCTCTCCTGCAGGAGAGAAGACGGAGGGGCTGATGGGGGTTTCAGAGCTGATCGTTTCCACGGCTGTGCAGGGGATCCTCTTCTGTCTGGTGGGGGCCCAGCCACTGCTGGTGGTGGGCTTCTCTGGGCCCCTGCTGGTGTTTGAAGAGGCATTCTTTTCTGTAAGTATCTTATGTGCTCTCTTATAATGCCAATTTTAACAAAATTCTTTGTGTATGCTTGCGTGCAAACTAATCACATGCAAATTTGTGCTAGTTCTGCAAGTCCTACAGCCTGGAGTATCTGACTGGCCGGGTGTGGATTGGATTCTGGCTGGTCATCATCGTGGTGCTCACAGTAGCCTTTGAGGGAAGCTTCCTGGTCCGCTTTGTTTCACTCTTCACTCAGGAGATCTTCTCCTTCCTCATCTCGCTCATCTTCATCTACGAGACCTTCTCGAAGCTCGGCAAGGTTCGAACCCTGTCCTCTTGGTCCGAGGTACTAACTCTTCACCGTAGTGCCTCTAACCCCTCGTCTCTGTTGCAGATCTTCAAGGACCACCCTCTGCAGGCGTGCAACATCACGGAGGGGGGCGGAGTCCCCGGCGGCCCCACAGAACCGCCGGCCAGAGTGACCAATCAGCCCAACACAGCGCTGCTGTCACTTGTGCTCATGTCAGGAACGTTTTTCATTGCCTTCTATCTGCGCAAGTTCAAGAATAGCGCCTTCTTCCCGGGTCGCGTAAGTGTGCCACACCTCGTGTGTGTGTGTGTGTGTGTGTGTGTGGCCAGCCCTCTCATGGTCAGTCAGGTGACTCCCTTCTCCCCTCACTCAGCTCCGCAGGGTGATAGGAGATTTTGGAGTACCCATTGCAATCTTCATCATGGTCTTGGTGGACTTTAGTGTAAAAGACACTTTCACACAGGTAGGTGTTTTAAATATTTAAATACCCGTTATACTTCAGAGTTCTTTTGAGCTTAATTTGATGCCAGTTGGGCCTTCACTTCCTACGCTTTATTTTACTTCAGTTCAAACTGTCTGGCTGTCTCTCAGAATTCAGCTGAAGTACAAAATTACTCTGGTCGCCATGATTCCTCCCAGACAACCAAACTCCCACTGATGAAATTGGCTTAATTAAATCAAAACTTAACTTAATTAAAATGTTTTTGATTTATGGTTGTGCTTGACTGTGTTTGCGTGCTCCTGCTATCCATCTGTAGAAGCTGAGCGTGCCGGATGGTTTCAACGTAACCAGCCCAGAGAAGCGTGGCTGGGTGATCCATCCTCTGGGTTCGGATGGCCAGTTCCCCATCTGGATGATGGTGGGTAGTGTGCTCCCGGCCCTGCTCGTCTTCATCCTCATCTTCATGGAGACACAGATCACCACGTGAGCCCCTGCCACCGCTCCCATCTCCAAGCTCTGTCCTCTGTTTGACACTTCTCTCTTTGTACCTGTCTGGTTTTCAGTTTTGCTTGTGTGTTTTATGCTCTCTCTCTCTCTCTCTCTCTCTCTCTCTCTCTCTCTCTCTCTCTCTCTCTCAGTCTGATTGTGAGTAAGAAGGAGAGGATGCTGGTCAAGGGGTCTGGCTTTCATCTGGATTTGCTCATCATCGTGGCTGTGGGTGGGATTTCGGCACTGTTCGGGCTGCCATGGTTGGCTGCCGCAACCGTGCGCTCGGTGACGCACGCCAATGCCCTCACAGTCATGAGCAAGGCTGTCGCTCCTGGCGACAAACCCCGTATACAGGAAGTAAAGGAGCAGCGAGTGACGGGACTCATGGTGGCTATTCTCGTTGGTGAGTTGCTCGGGTCTTCCGAAGGCTGCTGCGTTGTCGCCGTGGGGATCGTGAGGCGCTCACGTAGTCTTCCTCCGTCCCGCAGGCCTGTCCATCGTGATTGGTGACGTGCTGAGGCAGATCCCAATCGCTGTGCTCTTCGGGATCTTCCTCTACATGGGCGTGATGTCACTCAATGGCATCCAGCTGACTGAGCGCATTCTGCTCATGCTGATGCCTCCCAAATACCACCCAGACCACATCTATGTGCGCAAGGTCAGCGGCCACACCTCCTTCCACAAAGCTCCTCCCAATGCACCCATGGGTGCTCGCACCTCCAAGGGGTGACTGATGCATTAAATATTCAATAAAGTTCAATATTGGAAATCATTACAAATTAATTATTGCAATATCGAGTGCTCAGAGGTTGAGGCACTCAACTAGTAATCGGAAGGTTGCTGGTTCAAGCCCCACCTCTGCCAGGTTCCCACTGTTGGGCCCCTGATCAAGGCCCTTAACCCTCAATTGCTCAAGATGTATCCAGTCAGTTGTATGTCGCTTTTTGCATAAACTGTAACCTAATATAACAGCCATAAATGTAACAGCCTTTCCACATATATAAATTATTATTTCAGGTGTCTATCTGCTGGTCTTTCCACATGTATATAAATTCCATCGAGAGAGCTGATCAGATAGTGCAGTGAAGCTCTATTTGACGTGAGCCCTCTCTGTTAGGTGCGTACCCTGCGCATGCACCTGTTCACAGGGGTCCAGCTGGCCTGTCTGGCCGTGCTCTGGTCCGTCATGTCCACCGCTGCCTCGCTCGCATTTCCCTTCTTCCTCATCCTCACCGTACCCCTCAGGATATTCCTGCTGCCACGGATCTTCACCCAACGCGAGATGCAGTGTGTGAGTACACACACACACACACACACACACACACACACACCCACACTGCCTTTCTGTAGAGAGATCTTAGAAAAGCGTCTAGTTTAAAGCAAGGTTCCAGGAAAGCACGTTTTTACAGTGGTGTTGCAGGTTTAAGTACCCTGGTATCCCCCTCTAACTTTTAAATCCTCACTACATCCTACTCCCACGTACCAGTGACCCGCGTTCAACCCTCCTGCAGCCGCCATGCTGCCGTCATCCGCGAGCTAAATCGAGAGCGTTCCGATGTTTACGTACAAAACTCCTGTGCCTGTGCTCCCAGCTGCTCTGCTGCCCCAGCAGGGGGGGGGCAGACCGGAGCCCCGGCAGGGCAAACCTAACATCCCTCTGCGTGTGCTTGTGTTGTCGCCACAGCTGGATGCCCAGGACACGGAGCCAACGGCAGACGGGCAGGACGAGTACTCGGAGATGCACATGCCCGTATAACCCAGATGTTCGTTCTCGCGCAAGCCAGCCAGACCGATCCAGATGTGAACCATTATCGATCATCTCATGGATGTCAGTGGCATGGCAGACCGTCGGTGACTGTGTCTGCAGTCCTGCTGTCAGCTGCACAAGATTCATACTTAAATAATAGTTTTATAGCTTTTCCTTTGTCTCTTAAAAATACTATTGTATATTACATTTTATAATGATGGAAGAAAAAAATTATATATAAGGTGTGTATGTGTGTATGTGTGTGTGTGTACGTGTGTATTTAACAGGTTTCTGAGTCAGTAATTATTGCAATGGGTCTTGGATAAATGAGTATTTTGAGTAATAGCAATATTTTATCCAGGAGTTTTAGTGTAACCATAGTGCTTATAGGAGCTTTACACCTGAGCTTGGTGTGTTTGTTCTTGTAATGTTACATGAAGCACTTTACGTTCAATCATACAAACCTTTCTGCTGCTGTGTGTTAGTGTTCATTTCATTTAAGGGTCAAGGTGAAGTGTGTCATGTAGTTGAACAACTAGACAAAGATCTGGCAACATTTCAGTAGCAGTACTGTTTTGGGTGTGTACTGGTGCAGCACAGGTGAAAATGGAGCACCTTGTATCTTAAAACGGTTTCTAGTCTGCCCTGAAGAAGAAGCTTCAGAGTGCAGTTCTACATATTTACAGCCAAATGTATTAAAGAGAGGTGTGTTAGACGTGTGTAAAGCAATTTACTAAATAGGAAAAATTGTAAATATGACTGTCTGCTAGTGTGAGTGAAGGTCATTTGTGTGGCACTCTCAAGATGACAGATTTCAATGTCGTGACATCATATAGCTTTGTAGAGGATGCTGATCAGTAGATTGTGTGGGGAGCTGTAAGAGAAGAACTATTGTTAATTTATTAAGTGGCTGAGTAGCATTTTACTGGTGTTTGGGTGGATGAGAAGAGTGATCTTTTCATGGCCTAAGTGATTAAACTGTTCTTAGAGGGGACTTGCATATACTGTTCTTGTTCTGTTGATTGATTTGTATTAATTGTAAATTACTACATTTAGTAGTTATTAGGGTTCATAGTATTCCAGCTTTATAAATAATTGGCCTCTGAATAGGCTAAACTATAACCCTGTCACGACGACGGTGCAATGATTTAGCTGCCATTGACTAATGTATACATTTTAGCCTTTAGTGTGATGTTTCTTTTTAGGAAAATGCCTGTGTAAGTGAAAAGCTAGAACATCTATGCAATTGATTTATTTTTTTAAAGATATATATGGCTTTTGTACTTTAAATCCATTTAATGGTTGTTGAGTAAATTACAAAGAGTGGTTGACTGGTTGGTTGTTGGGTAGATTTCATAGAATGGTTTATTGATCGAGGAGTGACTTGCAATCCAGATATAATGCTCTAGGGTTATAGGGTTTTTTTTTTCTTTCTAATTCTTGTATGTTCATTTACTCGTGTGTAGTTATTTGTAATCCATACAGGTGTGTATTTGCCCCGCTACTGCAGGAAGCGTTTGTGTTTGTCCGTTTCGCTCACCCTGGAGTGCCTTGATTGTCACTTGGGAATGTTCCGAACGAAACTGGACTTGCTTTTGCTAACGCCATATCAGACGATCGCACACGTGTACAGCGGAAGTGACCGTGACTGTGCACGAGTGCTGCTGAAGGCGGAGCAGAGCGTGCGCAGTGACCCGACACTGCTGCCGAACGGAACTGATTTTTCAGCACTACTTGTAGTAAATTCTCTGTATATGTGTGTACAGCGCAAACCCAATAAAGCGCCTCAACATTCCTGACCATGCAGTCCTTCATTCCTGCCTTCCTGACTTTGGTTGGCATTGTAAAGTAACAGTTACTATTAGTTACTGTTGTGCTACTATGCTCCACTTGTTCTGAGCACAGCCTGCATTGTGTGCTCGCTCGTTTAATATTATACTTGTAGAGGGAGACCGTTTGTGATTGTCGGGAAGAGCAAATTGCATTGAAAATGGCCCGATTATTATCGGCTGGGCATTAACCTACAATGGAACAAGTATATCTACTGTCACCTGCTGGCAGAGAAGAAAGGGGTTGGGGACTGAACAAACTTCAGTCTTTTTAATACATTAATAAACACAATCTTAACCTTTTAATGTGTGTTATGTTCTATTATGAAAAAGCTACAATAATTACATTTCAGGCAAAAAAGACTAAAATCTGTAAATAATGAAACTGGTCCAAAACCTACCAGAAAATCTTTTTACAGTGAAGGCCAGCTTGTACTGAACAGAAGACCGAATATTCTGTAATAATCTCGGAAGAAATCCAGGGGCAGTACAATAGCAAGATGCACCATTATTGTTGATTCTGTCATATCATTTGCTCTGAATAATAGCCTGTAATCAATCCGACGTACTCCTGCCTGCAGTACAGGGTCGGGGTGCAAGCACTCCTGCGCAAATAATGGATCGTTTCTTTAATAATTTACTTTTGATTCATGTTTTTGTCTGATCACTGACTTGTATTGTAGCCTTGCTTGAATCTTACGCAGATAGTATTGTGAAGGTAAGATGTTTTTTCTTGTAATTCTATGGAATGATTACATGCTTTACATGGACTGGAGATTTATGACGTAGACTGCCCTACTGCTTTTGACCATTCCAACACGTGGCCATGTACAATGTCAGGCATTATGTAATTTTATTATGTCCGTTTTTGAAAATAATCTATACAAAATCTTATTCATAAAACTGCAACAATAAATGTTCTCGATGCAATGTGTCATCTGCGTCATGTGACTCAGTCCTGGCGAGCAGAGTGGGGCTGACCCACTGTTTCGCGAGGCTCCTGTGACGCTGCGCTTCAGTACTGTCTCCTCCTCCTTTTCCTGTACCATTGGTCAGTCTTGCATAAAGAAACCCACAGCGGCAGTATGATTGTGTACAGTCAATGCTGTGTACTGCTGACTGTACCAAAGGACAGTGTAGTGCTGACATTTCACTGCTAGTTCTCTAATTCAGTGTATGGACATGGCAGAGAATTTGAAAAAATCTCAAAGGCACAATTTATACCGCTTTGAGCAAAGGACCACTGAGCAAATCCTCCGCATGGACTTACACGTTTTGCCAACAAGTGGAATAGTAAGAGCTGGGCTACACTCAGATTACCTAATTATCTAACTTTTGGGACGTTAGTGAAAGGAATTTAATTGGGCGGCAAGACAGGAGAATATTGGCGACTTAACTAATCGGTTTAGCTCCTGAAGACGGATATAAAGGTTGGCTGAGTGCACCGCTTTCAAGCCTAGGACACTATCGACCTTTTTGGCAAACAAAAAGTCTAAACCTTAAAATGTCGACAATTAATACAATTTTAGGTTAACGCTTCTGTCGCGGTGTGAATCACATGCATACGTTTGACCATTTAAGGGAACTATAAATGTTAATGCTACATCACAGTTAATAAAAATACACGTGTAAACGACAAATATGTGTAAAAATCGAAATATATATTTTGTATTTGTTAATATCAACCTCCGCCTTTGTCTCCTTTTTTCTCGCATGTTTTCCCTTAGAGTTCCTCCCCCTGCGGCGCTGGGCGGAGTTTCATACCGAACCAGACGCTCCTTTTGTCGGATTCGTTTCGACTTGACTCCCCGGGGTTTACGGCTGAAAAAAACGATACTTAAATATATTACATACACTTAACACGAATACTTTAATGATTGTGAAGAAGATTTGACAAGAATTGTTAGAAAAGGTGAGTGATTTGATGCTTTTTGTAGTTGTTTTTCACGATTTTTATGTGGTTCGTCCCGGAGTCTTTGTAACATTCATGGCGGCTCCGCAGTGAGGGCTTTGGGGCGAAGAAAGGCTCAAGCACCCGCTGTAATCTCAGTTTTATAAAAACGACACCACAAGCCACAATTTATTGAAGAATGCATATGCTATTACGTCTTAAAATAATATTCTAATTCGAGCCGCATTTTAAAGATTAAACATATTCACGTAAATGGCTGAAATCTGTTTATTTTACCAATGTTGTGCACGTGTCACTAGTTAAGAGAGGTTTTATAATGTATATAGATGTCCGTAAATGGCCTTCAGTTCAAATATTTTACTGGTACAAAAATATACCTCGTAGTTTGGCGAGGCTTACTTGGTACCTGAGGCGTTACGGCCAGCGGAAGCTGCGTGCTGACTCCTGCCGGAATAAGGGCGCCATTACTGGGGTTGAAGTCAGACAATGGTCGGTACACTGTAAGAAAGTATCTGCAAATAATCAAGTTTAATAAGTAGGGACGTTTAGTTTCTAATTTATTTTTGGGAAATAAATTCAAACGGCCATTACACTATTACTAAAAAGCAAAAAGTTTACTTTTTTACATTTTACTTTGTTTGACTTTGTGACAAGTAATTAGCTAGCGAAAAAAATCACAAATAGAGAATGAACAAAAACTGCTATAATGGTCAGAAACTGACTAAATATTAGCAATATTAACCTAGAACAATTATTTATTTTAGTTGACCTTGTGCGCGGGCGGGGATGACACCGTTACCGGGAAACCGGTGCCTCATGCGGGTGCGCTGCGCAGCGACGCCACCGATCGGGGAGGGCAAATGGACGCGGGAACGAAGTGTAGCTAGCTAGCTACCTACGCCGTTTGCAAAATCGCCATAAATGCATAATGAAAACTATTCCTGACAATATATTTACTCATTCTGTTAATACTGAGAACAACCACTAACGCGATGAATCTGACAAACAACTACACGCCTGGTTTGTTAGGAAAGAGCCTGTTAATGTTTGTAGATGGCTACAAGCTTGGTTTTTGTTAACCAGTTAAGCTTCTCTTCGAAGAACTGCAGTCGGCTAGCTGTTCTGGCTAAGCTAGTGTTGCCTTAGCCGGGTAAGAGCAGGTTTCTGAATAGCTTCATGAACACGCCTTAAGAGTCTTAAACATGCTTTTCATAAATGACTTAAAATAAAAGAAAACAACAACGCCATAATTTACCAAAACGTGTATTGATAACAAATGTTACTGGAAGTTTTAACTATAATTGTTTTTAAATAATTCAAATCGCCAGTCTAAGACAGTGCCGAATAGTTAGCTAGATGTCTAGCTAGCCAGCTGTGCTAGTCTTTAGTGCCCCAGCACTGTTCCACTGAGGGAAGTGTCAGAATACGTTGAATTAGGTTTAACCCACTAGACGGTATGCATTTAGAAATGACGGCTGAAACGGAGCTGGGATCGACTACCTAAGTTGTTAATGTTTCGGTACTCCCACAGAATGCTGTTGACGTTGCATGGCAGTAAAGTTAACTATCTCGACATCGATATCCTATTTTATATTAATATCTGGAGCAGTCCCGGCTTCGCGAGCTATGCTTCGTCTACTGGTAATCGCTTCATAGACTTTCAACTGTCATAATCTTACGCATTCTTAAGTGTCGAGCGGCGTTTTATCCCAGCTTTAATGTCGTTCTGCACGGTATCGGTCTACGAGCATCGCACCTTCGTTACAGACTATATGGCAGCGTTTCTATGGATTATATACATTCTACGGTCGGAAATGGCCTAGAGGCGGAGCTTGGATTTGACGTTTTATTTATTGATACACATATCCATAAACTCAATTTTGACATTTGAATGCTATAGCCATCACAGCCTCCTTTTATTTGCTTTTTGCCTCTTAAGTTTTCGACTTTACACCACTCCCATTGTCACTGCACAAAATAAAAATGATTCCTTCTGTGACACGGTGTGGTCTGCAAGGTGTGACCGATACATTTCTAAAAAGGCGAGCTGAGGTTGCGCAGATTTCTGCTTTCAGGAAGAAATGGTTTTTATGAGTGTTGATTATAGTTATAAAGCAGCACGGTACAAGAGCCTTCAATATGTCGACAGTGCTGTAAATCGGTTTTCGATAATTGTATTATTTTTTGTTATCTTGGCATGGCGACACACCCAGGTTTCAAGTTCTCTAGCGGCATACTGGCGTTTCAAGTTGGAGCAACGTAAACGCTGTCATCATGAATGGCAGCAGTAGCGTGGCTAGCACCCAAACTGGGCGCATCAAAATGGAATCTGGTAGGATTACTATGATGTCTTTGATATGCTGTAGTCACGCTGCAGATCGTGTTGGTTTTGTGATATTTGTGTAATCGCTATCTTATGTCGATGATTAAATCTTAAGACTAATGACTGATGTTGTGTGTTAGACGGGGATGTGTGGAGTAAGGAGGACTGTCTTACATTGCTGGAGAGGATCAGGAGTCTGTTGCCAGATGGTGACACTATGAAGTACAAGACCACTGAGTCTCATTTTGACTGGGAGAAAGTCGGCTTTGGAAACTTCACTGGGGACATGTGTAAGCAAAAGTGGCAAAAGGTCTCTACAGAGGTAAGTCTGATAAACGTGTCAGCAGGGCGTGCGTGTGTTGTGAATAACTTAAAGGAGCAAGAAGTAATTTTAATACAGAGTCTCTTAAACTAATGGGTGTTTCATAATGTGAAGAATCATCAGAAAAAGGACTTATTGTTCATTTAAAATAGTCTCAGTAGTAATGAGAGTTTACTTTGAAGGTTAAAAATGGAATGTTTCTATTTTTAAAATAAAAAATCTAGTTGTATTTTAAAAACACAAGGTCATAATTCATTACTTTGTAATTACTTTTCTCATAGGTCCGGAAATACAGAACAATGACGGAACTTATCGTTGATGCAATAGAGTACGTGAAAAACCCTTACAAAGGAAAGAAACTGAAGGTATTTTTTCTTTAACACATGTGTAACAATGTTATGAAATTTAAACTTAAGTCTGCTGAACTCTATGACAATATATTAGTCTCAGGTAAAACATTTCTCACTATGGTCTGATTGTTTTGTCTTCCATTCAGACACATCCAGACTTCCCAAAGAAGCCTCTCACACCCTACTTTCGCTTCTTCATGGAGAAGAGAGCCAAGTATGCAAAAATCCACCCTGAGATGAGCAACCTGGACCTCACCAAGATTCTGTCCAAAAAATATAAAGAACTCCCTGAAAAGAAAAAGGTTGGGGCTCACATATGAATGGATAGTTTGAACTTTCTGAAGCAGTTGCAGCTATAATGCAATCTGCATTTTATAATACAGATTCTGTTTTTTCAGCTCAAATACATTCAGGAATTTCAGAGGGAGAAGGAGTCCTTTGAGAAGAACATGGCTCGGTTCAAGTAAGCACTCTCCTTCCCTCACTTTTGAAATAACTGACCTGGTTGAAAGAGGATTAATAGAGGTGTATTTTTCCTCCTTTTAGAGAGGACCATCCTGAGCTGATGGAAGAGCGCAAAAAGTCAGATCTCCCAGAGAAACCCAAAACCCCTCAGCAGTTATGGTACAACCACGAGAAGAAGACCTTCATGAAGCTTCACCCAGATGTGCGTATGATTGGTTGAGCAAAGTCAAAGGGAAAAAAACAACAACATGTAGCTAATGTCCATACTTGCGTCTGTATCTTTAGGTAAGTCAAAAGGAACTGAAGGAAGCTTTGCGGCGACAGTGGTCTCAGCTTTTAGACAAGAAGCGGTTAAAATGGATCAGCAAAGCGCTGGAACTGCAGAAGCACTATGAGGTCTGTTTAACACAGCTACCACGAAGATCTTAACGTTGTAGATGTTTTAACTGGAAGGTCTTAACCCTAGATTTCTTAACTCAAAGGTCTTATCTCAAAACCTGTCGCACTTGTTAAAGAGGAGCCATTTAATTCTTTGTTAAATGTGCATCACAGGACAGCATGAGAGCATACCACGAAGCGCACCCGGATGCAAACTCAGATGAGCATGTCAAGTCCGTCCTGACCAAGGCCGAGCGGCAGCTTAAGGACAAGTTTGACGGCCGGCCCACCAAGCCACCGCCGTAGGTTTTTGGATATTCTGAAAGTCTCCACAAGATCAGTTTTTTGTGACCATCAAAAATTGAGCTAATAAGGCTACTGCCCTAATCCCTGAAATTGATTCTGTGCTTTGACTTGGAGTGTGTTAATTTGAATGTGTTTGGGAAGTGGGCTGTATATTCTTATCGTATGTTGTAGAGTTCCGGCTCCAGCGCTTGCTGCAGTTGTTAAGACGCTGTGCTGAAGGACATTTCCTGTGTGCACTGCGAGCGGCTCCCAGAAGGGTCCTTTTGTTCCACAGGAACGGGTATTCCCTCTACTGCGCTGAGCTTATGGTGAACATGAAGGACGTGCCGAGTACTGAGAGGATGGTGCTGTGCAGCAAGCAGTGGAAGATAATGACCCAGAAAGAAAAGGACATGTTCCAGAAGCGGTGTGAGCAGGTCTGTCAGAGCCTGCGCGCACCACTGCAATAATCTGCTGTGTAAAGGGAATATGTGGTTGACTGTGTGACCAGACTTGAGTGTGGTGGCTGAAGTTTGATGCTAATGTCAGGAAACAATATGATACATTTCTAACTTCAGGAGATATGTTCTACCATTGAAATTTCCAAACATGTGTTTTGTCTCATCAGAAAAAGAAGCAATATGAGATCGATCTCCAGAGGTTTCTTGAGGTAAGAACTGATGTCCACAATTTTGCTAAGAAAAGGTGGCATTTATTTCTTACCATTGTTAGCGGAGTCTTACTCAGACTGGGTGTATTTCTCCTGCCCTCCCTGTGCAGACCCTACCAGAGGAGGAGCGGGACCGAGTTCTGACTGAGGAAAAGCTGGGAGGCACTAAGCTCGGCATTGCAGGAGCAGGCAGCCCTCTGAGAGCCAAGTCCCCTTCAAGCAAGGTGGGCCCCTGGGGAGAGTCCATTGGGCCTCCTGGTCATGGATAGGTTACTCAGGATAGGTTAGGCAGCTTCATGGAATGATGCTATTATGGACTCTGTCTAATCTGATGGCACTGCCATCCTTGCAGGAACGCGGCCGTGACCAGGAGCTTGACCAGTGGGTACACGGGCTGCCCAAAGACAAGCAAGACGGGAAGAAGAAGGCACGTCTTCCTGAGACACCCAAGACTGCTGAAGAGATGTGGCAGCAGAGTGTGATAGGAGACTACCTGGCCAAATACAGGGTGAGACAGCTTATCCATCCACTCACAGAGGAAAAAGATGTCCGTTTACCTTAACTAGCAGCTAAACCGCACGCGACCCCCTCTGAAAGCAGCCTTTTTCCTACAGAACGACCGGAAGAAGGCACAGAATGCCATGGAGGCAACCTGGAAAGCCATGGAAAAGAAAGAGAAGATTCCCTGGATTAAGAAAGCAGCAGAGGATCAGAAGCGATACGAGGTTCAGTACCGGACCGTGGTCAGTGAGCGGATGTTTTGACCACTGTCCTCTTGTCCGTGCTGAAAAGTTGTTGTAATGTAGGTCCACGTTAACCTTCTCACCCCCAGATCAGAGCAGGGCGGATGGGGACACTTACACAATCGTTTTCTCTCTTCCAGTCCAACTTTGTGTCATTGAAGTGGTGGAGTGTTGATATAAATGTGTGACTTGGGGCCATTGTCCTGTTTCCTGCGTCCTCATTTCAGAGTTGTGATGTGATGTCATGAACCTGACATTTATTTGACATTAAGTTTTTATTTTTTGTGTGTATTTGTGTTTTTGCTGGCTTCTGTCTGTGTCTGACGGCACCATACAGTACAAACTGTGTCTTTGGACGTTTAGTCAGTGTCCCTCACACAGGTGGACAGCTGATTCTTTGCCTCTGTCCTGCAGAGAGAGCTGCTGGACATGAGGATGCCACCATCAGCACAGGGACAGAAGAAACACAAGTTTGATGGAGAGCCCAAGAAGCCTCCTGTGTAAGTGGCTGATCTCCACCCGCGTCGCTTTCTCTGAGTGTGCTCAGTTTAGGAGATCCCTGCTCACTGTTTCAGCAACTTCCCCCCCCCCCCCCATCTCTTCACCTACCCTGTGGTCCTGCAGGAGCGGCTACCAGATGTTCTCCCAGGAGCTGCTGACAAGCGGCGAGCTGAACCACTTTAGCCTGAAGGAGCGCATGGTGGAGATCGGCCGGCGTTGGCACAAACTGGTCCAGAGCCAGAAGGACAAATACAAGAAGCAGGTAGAGGAGCAGCAGCTGGAGTACAAGGCGGAGCTGGACGCCTGGGTGAAGGTGGGTTGCTGGGTCCTTCTAGCTCAGCCAGTGCCGCACACACTTCAGAAACGTCTGCTTTAGTGCACAACCTGGGGGTTACTTGGGGGCAGGTATTAATTACTCCTTTTCTTTCCTTCCCAGTCTCTCTCTCCTCAGGAACGGGCGGTATATAAAGAGTTTTCTTCTACGGTGAGTGTTCAGACATCCTGTCTAGTAATTTTATATCTGTTTATATGACTCTTGCTCATTAACCTTCAATGTACTGTAGCTCATTCTGTAAGTGTTTCCAAACGTGCATGTATTCATATACATCCATTGCAACACAAACCTGCACGTATTATATATATTGCATATTTCTATATATATGTTTATATTATATATATTATATAAACCTGCATGTATTTTTTATATATATATATATATATATATATGCATGTATATATATTCATGCAGTCAGATTGTCTGAAGAAGAATAAAGGCCATTTTGCTGTCTGCTGTTGTAATCCCCACTCTGACTGATGCGTTTATCAGATCTAACTAACCTGACATGAGTGTGCTGCTCTCCGGGGCTACTAATCATTGCTTTGAGCTTGAACTGTTTTCTTGTGTTTTTGTTTTGTTTGTGTTTTGTTTTCCTGGATATGCCCCCTCCCCACTCCTGTGTCCCCACAGAAACGACGAAGTACAACCAAAGCTCGAGGTCCTGGGGCAAAAGTCCATGTCACCAAGGGGAAGGCGGTAGGTGCCAGAGGCGCGGCACTGGGGGCCGGGGGGGGCAAACGTTCCATGGCGTACCGTGCCAAGGTAACGCCCGCTCTCACTGGGCAACTCGCCCCTCATGGTCAAAAAACATAGAACTGTGTTAAAGTTTCTCAACAGAACTGAAAAAAAATTGTTAACCTGTTGCACAGACTGCAAAAGCTGTTTTGTTATTTGGTGAAGACGAGGCAGAACTGTGACCATCAGAGCAGCTTAATCCTGTAGAATGGTGTGGGCTGAGGAGTGCTGCATGTGATGTGCTGTGTGAGTGTGTGTGTAGGAGCTGGAGAATAATGACTGCTTGTTGGAGAAAATTGTGACTGTGGTTTCCAGCAGGACACATCAGATTCGGATGAAGACGATGATAAGACAGACTCATCAGACTCTGAAGATGAAGAAGAGTCCTCTGGTAGCACAGATACTGACGAAGATGATGACGACGAAGATGAGGTGAACACAGTCCTGGGATAAAGTCATGATAAATAAAATATGGCTGCAGTCCAGTGTTTGATTTGTTCTAACTAGAACTCATTGCTAGCGTGTAGAATCCAGGCAGCAGTTGCTATTGATGGTGTGCCAGTAATTAAATGTGCTAGAATAGTAATGAATGAAATGTACCAGAATTAATTTCGTGTATATGAAGGACCACAAACATGTGGTGGAGTTTTTGATCCAAGAACTCCATAGTTCCTTTGTTTTTGCTTGAGTTACACTACATGATTTTAACCCCGATTCTCAGCCTGATCGAATCTGAGCTAGTGGTTGCTAGTATGCAGGTTTTGGTTCATTTGTAGCATTGTATTGCAGGAGAAAATCGTGTAGTATGCAAGGGGCAGACTTTACTCCAGTCTGAGAATATCAAACTATTGATTATTCTTCCTCTGAACATAATCTGCTAGTGTACACTGGTCAATGACTCAAGTATGAACAGGTCTGTCAGTTACCAATTAAAACTGAAAGCCTGACAGACAAACACAAGGATCAGATTAAGACAGAATGTGAGAATATTTGTGTGAGAAAAGTACTGTAATAAAATTTGTGTAACATTGAGCATGATGGAAATTTGCTTGGACCATAACCAGCATCTCCGCCCACAACTATGTATTAAAATGAAAGGAAAATGATAATGTTGTGCATTTCGTTTGAAGTGGTTTTAGCTGTTCTAAGTTGGCTGTTTGTTTTGACTGTAGGCTGTTTTAGCTGTTCTAAGTAGGCTGTTTGTTTTAACTGT
>JAOYMR010000015.1:11878898-11891035 GCA_025802075.1 Tenebrosternarchus preto | reverse complement strand
CTGTTCTAAGTAGGCTGTTTGTTTTAAGTGTTTTGACTGTAGGCTGTTTTAGCTGTTCTAAGTAGGCTGTTTGTTTTGACTGTAGGCTGTTTTAGCTGTTCTAAGTAGGCTGTTTGTTTTAACTGTAGGCTGTTTTAGCTGTTCTAAGTAGGCTGTTTGTTTGTTGGCAGCACTACACTGGAGTACACTGGTTCTTAATAAATATACTATTGTACACCAGCATGCAGAACACGTGTGCCTATTTGAACAAGTTTAAGACCTAGAAAATTACCATAGTAATTTGGAGATCACTATAGTTACAGAAGTACAATTGAAAATTGCTGATTTAATTCTAGACATGAACATTTTTGTCTTACAGAATGATGATGACGAGGAGGAGGATGACGATCAATCGGATGGCTCAAGCAGCTCCTCGTCAGAAGACAGCAGTGACTCAGATTCGGACTAAGGACTCTCGCCCCCTCAAAGAGGGGGCTGTGCAGGACACGCCCCCTAGCAACATCCCTCCCTGGAAATGTGGGAGGGAGACACGCCCCCTAGCAACATCCCTCCCTGAAAATGTGGGAGGGTGACAGTAGCTGTGAGAACACAGCATATGGTAAAGCATCTCTCTCGCTTAAGCGTGAGACACAAGGCTCTGGGAAGGGTAACAGTGCTTTCCCTTCAATAGGTCCACTTCAGACTTAAAGTCAACTGGACAACCTCTGATATTAAAGAGCTGAGTTACCTGTCTGTTTATTGAAGCATTTTTATTGCCTTTACATAGGTTTGTTATTAAATCTGTGTTGCCTGTTTCTGTTTCTTTTCCTTTTTTTTAAATACGTATTTGATAGCATTTTTTGTTGTTGTTTTTGGGATTATTAAATGCATCACCGTTGGTTTGCTGTCGGAGAGGAGGAGCCCGGCTACCTGGACTAGTTTGCCTCAGCCAGTTTAGTTGGAGTTCAGAGGGCTGTTTTGCTGCTCTGCTTTGGTTTGGTCATTCTTTGGACAGATCCTTCACAATAAATGCACTTTTTCTCTTTTAGTCTTTAGTGTGTTAAAGAGAGAATCACCGATATTCACTTTGCGCTCAATATTATTATTATTATTATTATTATTATTAGTAGTAGTAGTAGTAGTAGTAGTAGTAGTAATAGTAGTAGTAGTAACATACTAATAACCAGTCGAGGTTTTCTTTTTAAGGGTTACAGGGCACGTAGTTGTAGCATTTGCCTCAGCATGAAAGCGATCGCTTTGACTGGTCTCGTATCCTGCCACACATGAACTATTTGGATGAACATACCGGACAAACGTAACCCAATTATTTCGTTGCTTAGCTGAAACTCAGTTTTAATTAACCCACTAGTAAATTCACACTGCGCTTATGTCCGTTTTAAACCTTTGCTGAAACGATTGCAGTTTCGTCTACACCAATTCATAACCAATCGAAAAAACGTCTTGGGCATTCTTCGCTCAGTCATAATCCAGAACATGCTTTTGCGTTTCAGTTGACCATTCAACGCTTTGAACAGCAGTTTTGTTGAGATAGTTCTGATAGGTTATCCGTCGATGTGTGCACCTATTGGCTCCACATAAAACTTGTAATTACAAGTTAAGATTTCCCGGGGTCCTGTCGTTAGAAGGATCCCGTCCATTGTAGAACCCTCTCTGACCCCCTCCTCCTGCCCCACATGGTTGAGTTTCGCTTCCTGTCCAAATGCTGATCGCTTTCGCCAGTTCCAGATGGGGAAGATCAATGCGCACATTCCAGTCATGCTGGAACTGTACCCTATTCGTGTATGATTTTTTGCTTTTTATACTCCGCCACGGGACAGTGCAACATGAAGTGAATATGGTGGCGATTGGAAATAAGAAGCTTGATGCACAGTTTGTTTTACAGTTATTTCAGAAACTCCTAACACGGGGACAAACCGCAACAGTCTCGGTAAGTTATTAGGCGTGGTTTTCCACTAAAAGTGGCCAATATTATTATTTAATATAACCACATTTGATAGAACAAATATTTTACTTTATAGTATATACTTTCCTCATGCGCTCCCCGTGGGGGTAAAAAAAGAAATTCTTGCTTCATAGGTCTTGTAAGTTGTAGGCTAACTGCACGGTTCAATTGCGGTTCGACCGTTATCAGTTTAATGCATTTTTCCTGACTACTTTTTTAAATCAAGTTGACTCAGGATGTTTTAATCGGATTTTCAAATATTTAAAACTAGGTTTTATTACGGAGGTGACTACAAAGTCATGAGGGCCTCTACCTCGCGCTTATCGAGTTTTTCTTCTAGAGATTCCTTATGGAGCCGGTAAGTTGGATATTGTCGCAGTCTTGTCGAGGTTCAATATAACTTCATACAGCAGTTTTATAAATGGGTTTGAATCACTCGAGTAGCAATATGAAGATCAGGAACGTTTTAACGTTTATAACGACCCTAGTTAGCATTCAGTTATAACGTTTTCCTCATGAAATGCATGTACTAATTTTACAGGCAGTGCAGTGTTTTGTTGCCGCCTCCAAAATTCGTAGCTGCATCAAATATCTTTTAGTTGATCTGCCCCCCGATGGCATGTTGATTGGAGCAACTCCGTTGTTATGACAAAAGTAATTATTACTGCACTTTGTGTTGTAATTATATTAATTATGCATATAGTATATATTTATAACGGATCGTTCTGGTATCATTACAGAGGTTTCGTAGACGACTCGCACCCAGCCGTTACGGCTCATGTGCCTGCTTTATACGATCTTCTTTAAAATTATCCTATTGTTTTAGGCGCAAGCACTCAGGCATTTAACAGCGAGCAAAATGTGTTCTTCTAAAGCTTGAAAAATACTATTCTCGAATGGAGCACAAGTAGATCTAAATTAATAAACAAATAAGCAGATCATTTAGGAAATGACGATTTTTGAAGGGCATGGCCAAACTTAATTTTCACCAGCAAATACGAAGAATACCTTGCTGTGCTGAAGCATGCGCAGACGCTTTCGTTGTTTATATTCGTCATCAACGGTGGGAGGGGATGAGTGCGCGTGCATGCGCTGGTGTCAGAAAGCACAGACCGACAGCACAGGAGAAAAGCAGAGGAAAGAGAAAGAAAGGGGGGAAAACCTCAGAATGAAGCCGCCACAGATGATTAAGAGCTAATCAGTTAAAGATAGTAAAAGAAAGAATTGATTGCTCATTTAATCGGCGTATTGTGAAAAGAGAGTATTTTTGGATCTAGAGAGCATCTTGTATTGGGAGACTAATGAAAAGAGTCTAGTCGCCTCTATTTAGGCTTAGATGCAAACGGACAATTAGACAAGCTGGAAAAAAGAAGGACGTGGAAATTATATGCAGCGACCCTCTCTGAGGTCGGAGAGTTAGTGAGGAAAGCATCTGCACCGCGTATTAAAGGATAAACTGTGTTTCGGCTGCATGGAGATTTGACTTAACATCCAACCTTGCCCAAACAGACACATCTTCCATCGGTGTCCTGTGCCAGTTTTGTAATTAATGGTGCTGCATATTTGAAATTCATCTTCTCCGTTTTATTGGACGATTGTGTTTGTAAGGATGCCGGATCAGATCTCCGTGTCCGAGTTTCTCTCGGAAACGACGGAGGATTACAACTCCCCGACAACATCAAGCTTCACTACCCGCCTACAGAGCTGTCGGAACACGGTCAGCGTTCTGGAGGAGGTAAGGCCGCTATTCCTTCCTTATGAGGTAACTTGCAGTATATCTTGTGAGAGGAAACGAACCCAATAGCCTTGACCAAACGATTAACGGGTGCATTTAAGACGCAGTGCCACGTGCTAGAACCTATAATTTATCATTGACTTTCATTTTGAAGCTCCACGCGACCTCACCGGGTTGCCGATAGTTCAGTAGATGGGTATTTACTGTGGACTGCAATACGCCTTGGCTTTGCGGCGTGGATGAGGTTTGGTATGCGGAAGAACCGTCCAATAAAATACTTTTTTCAGTGTTTATACAGTTTTCAGTTGTTACATTAAAAAATCATAGTACACATTTTATTTGTTGATACGCAGCTAAAATCTATGTATACCGGTGTTTTTTCATGCTGTGCGTCTAATGTAAGATTAGAATATAGGTGAATAACTCGAATAACGGTTTGTCCTTTTAGACCGAATTGCAGTCGCTTGTTATTGTACAGGTTCGTTGTAGATCAAAGATTGCAGAGAATATGATTCGTCTGATGCGCAGACTGTTACTGTATCATGCACGAGGTGCCCTTCTGTGCGTTAAAAAAACAAAACGGTAGAATACAGTGTGGATTTTTGACGCAAACCTTGACGTTTTTAATATAGGCCCCAACTCGACAACGATATTGTACGAAGGAGCAAAGAATTTAGAACAAGACGATTATGACCACAGCTGTAATGTATCGCTTTCAAATAGCAATTTAACTATTTGTACTGCCTCGTTAAAAATGAAAACAATCTGTCAGGTTGCGGTTAAAACCGCAATCATTGTAGTGCTTTTCTTTTGTTGGGACCCACTGTCTTCCAGTCAAGTTACCTTATAAAGAGATCCTCCTCAGTTAATTAGTGGATAACTGCAAATACGGTGGAACGTAAATGAACACAGATGGGCTAATGGTTACCATGACCTGTTTGTTGGTCATGTTTATTCATGAACATGCTCTTGGGAAGTGACAAAAATGTGCTAAGTAGTTCAGGAAATCCTGCTGGCTCTTGCTTACTGAAATTCTGTTACCTCAACATTCCCATTTACTGTCATGCTGGATTCCTGTTCCCTTTGTGTGCATCTTCTGTCCATGTGTTGTAGCAGAGGTTGTTTGTGTTAGAACAGGTTGATTCATGATCTGACTTTACATGTTTACTTCAATTCTGAAGAGAGACTTTAAATTAGTCCAATGACATGAATGTGCAGCTATGAGTTCACACCTGTTTGTGGTGAGAGGTGGGCTCAGGAGTGACCAGATGCACCTCCCCCCACCGTTCATTGAGAAGAATTTCTCCACACACAGTCTTGTCAGTCCCACTCACTCCTGACGAGTTGAGATTTGTGATGTTCTAAGAATAGCTTGACACCTTGTGTAACAGGAAGAAACCATTCTCCTGAACACAGGTTCTAGTAGCAGAAAGGAGGAGAGTAGTGGAGTGAGGGACGGAGAGACAATGGTGAAAGTAGGAGAGAGTGACAGAGACAAGGGATTAACCTACTTTCACATGGTGAGAGGTGATTAACCTACTTTCACATGGGCCAAATCAGGTGAAATGGGAGCAGACCACGAAACGCGTATGTAGTGGGTTGTGGAGGTGGTTAGAGGTGAGAGGTTGCTATCTGGCCTCTGCCTTCAGCTGGACATGGTGGAGATGCATAATCACAAACACTAACCATAACCCCTAACTGTATCATTAACAATAACCCCTAACACCAACTCTAACCCCTAATACCAACCCTAAACCCTAACTGTATCATTAACCATAACCCCTAATACCAACCCTAACCCCTAACTGTATCATTAACCATAACCCCTAATACCAACCCTAATCCCTAACTGAATCACAAACCCTAAAGCCTAAGCCTTAACCGTAGCCCTAACCCTGATCTTGGCCTGCCACTCCTTGGCCCCATGTCAAAGGAGCCACTGTCTGTGAAAGATTCCACAACCGGAAAAGTACACTCCAATGGAAGGAGGCAGAACAGTATCAGATTATTTATAGTGACGTCTCGCGTTATCTATAGTGACATCTCACATTGTCTGTAGTGGCGTCTCACGTTAACCGTAGTGGCGTCTCATGTTGAGATGAACGGTTCCTTGGGCTATTTGCATGCCACTTTACCTGACATTTTTACCTCTCTGACAGTGTCTATATCCTCACGTAACCCTGTATTAATCCTCAATCTTAATCCTCACCTAACCGTGTTGGAATCCTCACCTAACAGTGTTTTAATCCTCACCTAACCATGTTGGAATCCTCACCTAACAGTGTCTTAATCCTCACCTAACCGTATCTTAATCCTCACCTAACCGTATCTTAATCCTCACCTAACAGTATCGTAATCCTCACCTAACATTATCTTAATCCTCATCTAACATTATCTTAATCCACACCTAACAGTATCTTAATCCTCCCCTAACAGTGTCTTAATCCCCACTCTTAATCTTCAACTAGTCATATCTGAATCCTCACCTAAATGTGTTCTTAATCCTCACGTAACCATGGCTATTCTATGACTCTTACACCTGTGGTGTATTTCCCAACTGGCTGAGTTGTGCTTGAATTAACAAAAAACCTGCACAAATCATATTGTCTTGCCTGTTATTTATTTATTTATTTATTTATTTTAGACATGACTGATTACTTATCCTAGTCTGCAGTTTGAGTTGTGTGTGCAGTAGTTGATGTAAGAGGACACACTTCCTCTGGCCTGTGTGTATATTCTTTGTAACAGAGGTGGTGGCTGGTTTTGGTGGTTATACTCTTTAGTGGTTTTTAAATGGGTTTTCGGAGCTCCTTGCGGGATATTGACTTCCATATGGCAGTGTTTAGTTTCTCCTATGTTCAGTCTGTCAGGTGGTTATCGCAGCAGAGGGAGAAGACCACATTTCACAGAACCATTGTCTCAAACAGAGTTAAATATTCAGCTTGTCACTTCTTATTTTTTTTTTGTTAAATTGTGGTGGTCTACATTACAACACTTGTGGTTTTATTGAACAGCCTAGGTAATTTTCTTGGCCTCTGTACTTGTGGATCGTGCCCCCAGCTGTGGCAGCATGTTTAAGAGCAGTGCGTTTGCTGTTAGCATTGTGTACGTGTGCTGATGAAGCTTCGATGTGTCTGCTCTAGACTCTCGTCCACCTGTCCTCCACTCTCGTCCACCTGCCACCCTGCTGCCCTCGTTGAATGGTCTATCTGGGAGTATCTTATGCTTCCTGGGAGTGGCTTATGCTTTTATCGCATGTCTCCTCCTCTGTTGTTGTGCTTGCCCTCTCGGACCTGCACCCCTCTCTTCACTTAGGCTAGAGTTCTGCCCTTTGTTCCCCTTTTACATAGACTGTATGTGCTGGTCGTGTCTGTTAGAAGAGGCTCCTCATCTGAGCTCAGGGCCAAGGTAACGCTGCCAGAGTTAATAGTCCTCCGTGTGCATATCTCAGTTCTCCAGGGCTCAGCACTGTATGACCACTGGGATTCTGCATTGCACCTATGCCTGCTAACAAACTACTGCTGCTGTTTAACGTGGATTTTAGCAGGTCATAATGGCCGTCAGTAAGCTCCACGTGAGCTCTGTGGGCAGAATTAACTGCACGCTGAACATATCGTGGTTTTCAGTCCCTAAGTAACATTAGATTGTCTGGGAGGGGGGCAGCTAGATGGGAATGAAGTCAGACAGTCTGTTTTGCTGACTAAGCATCAGGGTGGTAAGTGAATGAATTTCTCTTGGTAACAGGGTGGCGGGTGTTTATACGCAGTTCCTGCTGCTCCTGGTCCCAAGAGCCCTAGAGCAGATGTATGCTCCACTCAGCTGGCCAGGAGAGGAGAAGGGCTCGAGCAGAGCCACTCTGTGCTGATGGAAGGCTGGAGCGTGGAGAGGGAGTAGAGCCACTCTGTGCTGATGGAAGGTGCTGCCGTTAAGAACCGCCAGCCACTGTCAGCCACTTTAATTCCAGTAGGCCATGGAATGACTGAGCACAGGACTTCCTCAATTAAAAAAAGCCACACCCACACTCAGGGCTCTTGCTTGTGCTAATAGTATCTACAAACCACTTGTCTGGATGCCGTTCCTTGAAAGCCTTCTTGCTTCGGGATATCTGCAGGCAGCTAGCCTCGCTAACAAAACCGCACGGCGCCTCGATACCTCGTTCAGGTAGGTCGTGTCACGTTCAGCTGATGGGGTAGGCTGAGGGGGGTGGTGTGGGTGTGGTTGGCTTTGAGATTGGTATGGTGAGTGGTGCATGCGGGGTGGGCGTTGCTGGTTGTGGGATGGGTGGGGATGCCAGGGTGGGCTGGACTGTTGGGTTAGCTCTTACCAGGGCCATTGGCCAGAGGTTGTATTATTTACATAGATTATTTGCTCTGACCCGCACTGAAAAAGAGGACTATATCAGTGTGTGCTAGGTTCTTTTTAAAGTGTTTCTGTAGGAGACTCAAGGTTGGGCCCGTCCACTCCACTCTCCTTGACTCGCCCCACTCCTGCCCCACTCCACTCTCCTGGACCCGCTCCACTCCACTCTCCTGGACCCGCTCCATTCCACTCTCCTGGACCCACCCACTCCACTCTTTTTGTCTTGTTGTTTTTGCTCTGTTTCTGTATATTAGGTCATGCAGGATGTCTTTCTTCCCCACTGTCACTGTGGTGACAAAGATGAATCTGTACTGACCTATTTTATGGCGGAGCTGATCTCCATCCATTGATTTGTGGCCAGATGGGGGAATCTGAGAATTTTGTGCCAACATCTTTTGGCCTTGAAATTTGTGGCACAATGGAGAGGGACATTGAGAGCACATTCACTTACATTACAGAGGATTTGTGAAGCTAAAACACTGCAGTTCCTCAAGCATTCTGCTGTGTTTACAATGTCACAGGGAACTGTGCCCTAGTCACCGCCACAGGGAACTGTGCCCTGTGCCCTAGTCACCACCACAGGGAACTGTGCCCTGTGCCCTAGTCACCACCACAGGGAACTGTGCCCTGTGTCCTAGTCACCACCACAGGGAACTGTACCCTAGTCACCATCTGGTGGTATTATGATTTTTGGAACTATTCTATGCTATTTATTTCTTTTAATATATATATTTTACTTTTGTGGGATATTTCTCTGTATGCAGTGATGAGGTTAAGCTGTGTTAAACAAAGCAGCAGCAGATCCAGCATTTACTGGATCAGGACTGGATCTGCATGATCATTTCATTCATGCATGTGATGAGTTTGTGTGGACGCATGTGATGAATCTGTAGGAACAGAAAAAAAGCTATTTACAAGACACAATCAGTTGTTCTGCTGTGGCTCAATTTACCTTTGGATTTTGAGGAGATTTGCCCTGAGTACAGCTCTCTTACATACACCAGCGTGGGGTATTGTGTGTGTTGACTCCTTCACACCTCATTCTCACGTGTCACTGGTACAGTGTGGCCTGCATGCCACCATGCTGGGACATGCTTGTGGAAATTTTTGTTAAACTGAGTGTGTTGCTGTAGCTCTGTGCTAACAGATGCTCAGCTCACAGCCTCCTATCCATGAGAATCTGATCACATCACACAGGCAGCACTGCATGCTAGGCTGGCAGGAGTGCACAAGGGGAGTGCACGACTGGAGTGCACAAGGGGACACACCAGGGTCAGTGTAAGTGCTTCATCATAGTGTATGTGCATACTGTGCTGTTTGCTGTGTTCACTTAACCATCTTTTCAAACTACGTAATAACGGTGATCCTGATAGTTTAGTGGTTTTAATAACAGTGACACTGATTGTTTAATGGTTGTAATAACAGTGACACTGATTGTTTAATGGTTGTAATAACAGTGACACTGATTGTTTAATGGTTGTAATAACAGTGACACTGATTGTTTAATGGTTGTAATAACAGTGACACTGATTGTTTAATGGTTGTAATAACAGTGACCCTGATAGTTTAGTGGTTTGGTTATATCTGATGATCTCAGAGCAGTAGTGAGTAGGTGGAACTCATTAAGTTTGGTTATATCTGATGATCTCAGAGCAGTAGTGAGTAGGTGGAACTCATTAAGTGAACCATGTTGCACACCATGATGCAGCTGCAGGTTCTCCGTCCTTCTATCTGTCCGAGAGGCTCCACCCGCTCCATTATGTTGGCTAATGTCCTCCATCTGCTCCATCACATTGGCTAATGTCCTCCACCCGCTCCATCACATTGCCTAATGTCCTCTACCCGCTCCATCACATTGGCTGACATCCTCCACCCACTCCATCACGTTGGCTAACACCCTCTACCTGATCCATCAAGTTTGCTAACGGCCTCCACCAGCTCCATCACGTTGTCTAACGGCCTCAGGCAGCTGTGCTCTGTCCACAGGGAGCTGCAGTTTTGTGGAGCCCTGAACATTGGAGGCATCAGATCTTGACAAACCCCAGAGCTGTTCCTACAGAAAATTAAAAAAAAAAAATCAAAATATATAAAAACAAATTTTGACAGGGGGAGATATGAACCACCATTATCATTTCTCAAGAAGCATTTGAGCTGAACATCACACATCACAGGTTAATAATTGCATATGATATACGGCTCTAATTGTAAGTGTTTCATTAATTAGAGAGGAAGTGCAGTTTGGTACACTTTTGATCTCAGTAAAAGACTGAGGGTGAGATGATTCTCCTGGGCTTTGTGTCTGCTCTGCCCCCATCTGGATACTGGCCAGCACAACTTAACAAAAGAATTTGCTGATCTTCTCTGATTTAACCGAGGACTTCGGCCTGTTATTGTTCTTGGGCTGTTCCAAGTCATTGTTAAGGGGAGGCTCTGTGCTGATGTACTTCTTTGTGTTTCTCATGTATTGTAGGATCAGTAGGGTTGATGGCTGAAGGTTGGTTGAGGGTTGGTGTGGAGGGTCGGTAGGGGTAGGGCAGGTCGGGCTCGGGGAGAACACGCGCTGTCAAAGTACATCATGTACACCGGTCTGGTTATGAGTATCTGCTAAATGCTGCAAATGTAAGTATAGTATAAATGGAAGAATTTCCGTTGCTGTGGACACTCAGTAAGCAGCATAATGTACACAGTGATGTGATATTTCCAGAAATACCACAACAATATCAAAGCTGCAAGTGGTGTGGCTGGTGTTAACAGTGACAAGGCCGTTATGTCTCTCGCAGTTGCGCTGAGATCTTTTGTGTTGTAACGGTTTTGGTGTCACTGTCAGAGGAGTGTTGCCTGTTCCCCATTGGCAGCTCATAGGCTGTTTCCACAGCTCTGACTCACAACAGCTGCTAAAGCCTCAGCTCTCCTCTATATCACCTTCCATAGCCGACCATTAAAACCTGTTGTTTCTGCTGAGAGAGAGAAATAGACAGAGAGAGGGAGAGAGAGGTGCTTGTATGGGCGGGTCTTTAGCACAGGGTGGGTGCTCGTATGGGCGGGTCTTTAGCACAGGGTGGGTGCTCGTGGGGGCGGGTCTTTAGCACAGGGTGGGTGCATGACTTAATGTCATATTTGACTCAGACTTATCATTCGATAAATACATAGATAGAACTACTAGGATAGCTCATCTTCACTTGTGCAATATTAGCAAGCTAAAGAATACACTATACCGACATGATGCAGAAAAATTAGTGCACGCCTTTATTAGTTCTAGATTAGTTTACTGTAACTCATTACTATTAGGATGCTCTAGTAAGATCTTAAATAAGCTTCAACTAGTTCAAAATGCTGCAGCTAGAATTCTAACTAGAAAACTATCTCTCTCACACACACATGCTGATATTCACTCCTCCTCAGAGTGATCTCTCACACGCACATGCTCATATTCACTCCTCCTCAGAGTGATCTCTTACACACACATGCTCATATTCACTCAGTCATTAATTCAGTCACTCGCATTTTTGCTCAGTGTCTCTTGCCGACCTGAATGCAGTGCATTGCTAAACTGCAGTTCCATTCATGTGAAGTAGCGTATCAGATCAGACGGCCCTGCAGAGGGAGGAGGGCAGCCATAACCAGGGCAGGGGGAGTGGACTGACCTCTCCACCCTGTGCACATGACCACAGCAAGAAAGTAGTAACATAGAATCAGCATCTCTGGGACCTACAACCGCAACTCCCACTCCATCTCTCCCTCCATCTCCCTCTCTCTCTCTCTCTCTCTCTCTCTCTCTCTCTCTCTCTACCTCCCTCCCTTTCCCTCCCTCCCTCTCTCTCTTTCTCTCTGTCCCTTTATCTGTCTCAGAGTCTTTCTTGACTTCATTACTCTAAGTGTGTGAAGTCCAGGAAGGTGTCTAAACGTGTGTGAGTTTCTTGAGTGCTGACTGCTTTCTGGAACTCTTCTCTGTGTTTCTGGGCTCACCTGTAAGGTACCAGACCTGGTGTATTCCAGCTTACTTAGTTGGTATTGTGAAGTACTATTAGTCTTTTAATGAGTACAGTCATTGGACTGTTATCAGAGGAGTTGGTGTCTTCACAGCACTGAGGATCTAAATTT
>JAOYMR010000015.1:11843995-11860733 GCA_025802075.1 Tenebrosternarchus preto | reverse complement strand
CACACACACACACACACACACACACACACACACACACACACACACACACACACACACACACACACACACACAAGCTCACAAAAAATACAGACACTCACACACATGCTCATAAACACACACGCATTTTCACCAACACACACATACTAAGTGCTGGACTAAGTGCTGTGTAAAATAGTTGAAGAGCTCATAATGTCACGCCTTTTACTCTTCTCTCTCTTCCCTCCTTCTCTCTCTTCCCTCCTTCTCTCTCTTTCTCTTTTGCTCTCTGCAGATAACCGCACGTATCATTTCCAGGCTGAGGACGAGCAGGAGTTTGTGATGTAAGTGCATGATAACTACAGGACTGTGTGTGAACAGCTGGTATGTGTGTGTGTGTGTGTGTGTATGCATGTGAGTACGTGTGTGAGTGTTTGTGCATGTGTGTACATTGTGTGTGTGTGCTTGTGCTTATGCATATCTGTACGTTTGTGTGTGTATGTTTGTATGTGTGTGTATTTATGCACAATGCTTTGTGTATGTGCTGACATTGTATGTGTAGTCCAGTATGAATAATTCTATGTGTGAATTGATGTATTGATCGTGTGTGTACGCCTTAAAATAGTACATTTGTGCAGGTTATGTGTGCTTTTGTGTGTGTGTATAAATAGATGGACCTCAGTACTGACCAACAGTAAGGAGGAGGCACTGAACAAGGCTTTCCGTGGTGAGCAGAGTGGCGGAGATGACAGCCTAGAGGACCTGACGAAAGCCATCATCCATGATATCCTGCGCACACCTGGGAATGACACCTGCTGTGACTGCGACGCTCCAGGTAAGCCCCGCCCACAGCCGTGCTTGTGTATGTGTGTTTGTGTGTGTGTAGTCAGTGTTGTTCTGAGTTGCAGTGTTTTGACAAAAAAAACCCCACAAAAACAATGTTTACGCACGCACACACACACACACACACACACACACACACACACACACACACACACACACACACACATATATATATATATATATAAATACACACACACCGGAGATCAAAATTAGAGAACAATGTATGAACACTTGATTTTTTCAGAAATTATGTAATCTACACTGATCAACATTTGAATGATTTTTTTTATGGGTACAACATTCCATTAGAATAGTGTTTTACAAAAATAACTAAAGTATATCAACATTAAAGCTTTATTTTGCAAATAATGTGATCATAATTAGAGAAAAGCAATGACTGTAGCACAGAGAAAGATTCCAACTAAATTTTCTGAAGGTTACAGCAGTCAATAATCAGTAGGAAGTGTACAGACGTTTGCTTTGAATGACTTCAGCACATCTGCGGCCACAGGACATCACTAGTCTCTCACACTGCTCTGGTGTGATTTTGGTTCACTCCTCTTCCAGTCTCTTCCACAATTCTGTGACTGTTTTGGGTTTAGATCAGGACTCTGGGCTGGCCATTTCATTGTTTCAATGTTTTCAGTTTCAAGGAACTACTTTACCAGTTTTGCTGTGTGTCAGGGGGCTCTGTGCTGCATGAAAATTGCTGGTTGATTGAGTGATGAATATATATAATTTATGAAATAAGCTTAAAATACAGCTATTTCACTCCTGTTAGGATAATTTCACTTAGGACTACACAATGACCTTGACATTTAGGGAATTGTGTGTTCTTGATTTTGATCTCCGGTGTGTGTGTGTGTGTTTATACATATATATAATAAACACTTTGTTTATTTGCATGCCTACACACAGCTGTTGAACAGTAAAAACAGTTCTCATTCCTCTCACTCTCAGGTTCATTCATTCCTCACAGTAATAGTACAGGCTTTCATCTGTTGCGCTCTGATTTATCTCTGATTTGTTTCACTTATTACTCATATTTGTTTGAAACGGAATGAAACTTTAAAATAGTACCAAGCGAAGGTGCTTAAGGAAAACACACAGTAGAGACTGTATATTCCAACTCCTGCTTTCTTACTTTAATTTGCTTAGTCACTTCAAAGCATAGAGCCATGCGCCACCTTCTGGATGTTATGTGCAAAGCTTTTTTCCCCCCAGTAGCTCCATCGTTACTGTCTACGGAACTTAATGGTATTGACTTTTGTTTGTGTGGCCTGGTGTGTGTGTGTGTGTGTGTGTGTGTGTGTGTGTGTGTGTGTGTGTGTTGCAGAACCTAAATGGTTGTCCACAAACCTGGGCATCCTGACATGTATTGAGTGTTCGGGAATCCACAGAGAGATGGGTGTTCATGTCTCCCGCATTCAATCCATTGAACTGGACAAACTAGGCACCTCTGAGCTCTTGGTGAGTGGACACACACACACGCGCGCGCGCACACACACACACACACATTGTTTCTGTGTGATGAGCAGGATGTTCTGAGTAGGAGTGGGGGGGGACCTTCTGATAGTTGGACAAACGGATTATCATGTGTTCGACGTAGCAAACTAAGACACCACTTGAGGGACAGAGTCAAACATTGCAGTGCAGAAATCCCAGCTGTTCACCACTGTTCACCACTGTTCACCACTGCAACTGAGAGTGAACAACACCTTCCCAAACCTACCAAAAGGACATGAGTCTGCATTTACTGATGAGGAAAAAATGATTCATGTTGAACGGTCACACTGAATCATGTCCTGAGAGAAGCTTTATGCCTGTCCATCATACATACCTAAACCTTTCAGGATGGTTAGTTGTCTGTACACCTTTTCCTGACCTGAAGCCAGTGTGGCCTGTAATTGTGACTAAGAGAAGACTTTTGGGGACATTAAACCAGAACTATTAAATGAATTTGAGGTCTTTTCACAAATATTAGCCTGCAGGCATGAGTAAAAATCTTGAGGACAGAGATGTTGAGATTTGGAGGAGAATATCTCCCTAGGTTACCTGGGTTTCCTAGGTTACCTTGGATGACATTGTGAAAAGCTGCAGGGATTTTCTGTTTCCTAAATTCTTAGAGATTTCCATCACCCACTGCCTCTGCTGTCTATTAGAAAAGCCTAATTCACTTAATTAGTGACCTGTTTAAGTTTCTTAACATAGTTTATTTAAAGCATGTCAAACAAGTGGAACACAAGATGAATAAATTGCCACTGCTAACTTTTAGTTTGTTGGTTTAATGTTTGGCCTGTTATAATCTATAATCTCCTATTATCTCTCCTCAGATCGCCAAGAATATAGGGAACAGTAGTTTTAATGAAATCTTGGAAGGGAACCTCCCAAGTCCCTCACAGAAGCCTACCCCATCCAGTGATATGTGAGTTCACTTGCTCCCTGCCCTTTTCCAGCAATATCTGTTCCTGCGTGGAGGTGCCTGGTGTTGAGGCCGGTTTGTTCGGTAATGCCCCCAGGACCGAGAGGAAGGAGTACATCAACGCCAAATATGTGGAGCATCGCTTTGCGCGCCGGGCGCCCACCCTGGCCACTGCGCGGCAGGGCGACCTGTATGAGGCGGTGCGCACACGCGACCTGCTTGCTCTCGTGCAGCTCTACGCAGATGGTGTGGAGCTGCTGGAACCCTTCCCTGAGGCAGGACAGGTATGAACATCACCACACTCAGCACCGTCTTCGTCAGCACTGGTGTCGTTTACCCAGTACACACTGCAGTGCTCATGAACCGTTTGGCGCCCTCTTTGGGTCACTTCTCCTTACGTTTTTTACCTCAGTATCACGTGAGTATTGTTGTGTCTGGTAGGGATTTGACAGTTTGGTGTTATAACCGAAGACTAGATCCCTTAGATTCCTAAGCACTTTTGCAAGTTGCTCTGGATAAGAGCGTCTGCCAAATGCCATAAATGTAAATGTAAATGATTGATCTGCACGTCCTTTTTAATGCCAGCTGTACTCTAGAATCATGACACCCTAGGTCTGAACTATCCTAGGTTAGTGTGATCAAGTTTTAGTCATTGTGTGATAAACAATGATGGCTGGAAATGATATAATTTCTCTGTGTAATGAAGGAAAGCTTGTGACCTGTTGTGCTGCTGATCTCTCTGGTCATTCGGCTTGTTTCAAATGGGAGGGGCGGGTCTGTCAGCTCCAGACGGAACCGTGGAATGGGAGGGCGGGTCTGTCAGCTCCAGACGGAACCGTGGAATGGGAGGGCGGGTCTGTCAGCTCCAGACAGAACCGTGGAATGGGAGGGGCGGGTGTGTCAGCTCCAGACGGAACCGTGGAATGGGAGACGGCTGCAGTGCTGGCTGTTTCCTGCCTGTCTGGAGTCATTTTCATGCACATGTTGAATGTTTGCGGGACTTCACCCCTTTCTTCAAAAACAAAAGGTCATACCACATCTGTAGCTGGTAGTCCTATAGCAATGTTTCAGTACCTCACAATTAAAGAGGATCTGAGAGTCTGTTGGTTATCCACACTGGTGTCCAGACATAGACTTAGATCAGGTTTAGGCTGAATGTTAAAGCGTTTGTAGTGTGTGCTCAATGCACTTCATGTGATTATCTGTAAATGTGTGCACTAGGACCCTGGGGAGACGGCGCTGCACTTTGCTGTGCGAACCTCAGACCAGACCTCCCTGCACCTGGTCGATTTTCTCGTTCAGAACAGGTACTGTTGTTTCCGTCACATTCACTACTGTCTAGATTGCAAAGTTCTGTGTCTGAGGTAAAGAAAAAAGCCTGGAGCTGTGTGTGTTTCTCTAAAACAGACCAGAACAAGTACAACTGTTGCTCAGTGATCCGAGATTACGAGATTATAAAAAATTGTCTGACTATCTTCTAGAAAGACATAAAACCAGCCAAGGAAGTTTATCCAATATTATATCCAGAAATTGCCACAGACCTGAGGCAATATTTCATGTAAAGAACTATGTACTTTCTGCATTCTGCACAGATTCAGAATCTTGCGACAGGTTTAACACTAGTATCACAGAGAAGGAAATCACAACCTCTGCTTCTAAGCATCTGCCTCTCCTTGTTATGTGGAGATTTTGCATCTCTAAAGAAACGTGGTGTTACAGGCCCAATGGTTAAGTCTCTTCTAAACATCAGCACTGACGTCTGGAACTGGCCCTGTACGTTAAGCATGGTTTACAGCTATTTCTCAAAAAACATGATTCAAGAGAATTTACTGCTCATTTCAAAATGATCATTTGTCTACAAATTCATGAAAAAAGTTCTGTAAACAAAGATAAACTTGTAAATAAGAAATTCCCAATAAGTTTGATGTGTCACATGACCCACTTCCCATTGAAAAAACAAAAGTTGGATCCAAAATGGCCGACTTCAAAATGGCCACCATGGTCACCACCCATCTTGAAACGTTTGCCCCCTCCCATATACTAATGTGCCACAAATATCACCAACCATTCCCATTTTATAAAGGTGTATCCATATAAATGGCCCACCCCGTACAATAAACCACAGGAACCTTAAGCTCTAACCCTTTACCTCTAACTCTTAACCCCTAACCCTGGAACTGTAACGCTAACTCGTGTGTGTGTGTGTGTGTGTGTGTGTGTGTGTGTGTGTGTGTGTGTGTGTGTGTGTGTGTGTGTGTGTGTGTGTGAATGCCACAGTGGCTCTCTGGACAGGCAGACGGAAAGTGGGAACACGGCGCTTCATTACTGTTGTACATATGAGAAGCCGGAGTGTCTCAAACTGTTGCTCAGGGGTAAACCATCATCTGATACAGGTGTGATGGAACGTAGCTTTTCCATGTTTGTTAAAGGAAAAAATCCTGTCTGCCCATGACGGCAGATACTGTTCTTGTGGTTTATACATTATTTGTCATTGCAGTCAATCAAAATGGGGAGACAGCATTAGACATTGCGAAGAGGTTCAAAAACACACAGTGTGAAGAAGCTGTAAGTGTTGAAACACACAGTGTGAAGAAGCTGTAAACTGCAGCACTGTTGCAATGGCCCTTTGATCATAAGAACTTTGCTAATATTGATCTTGTAGCTACAGCAAGCACTAATTACTATGCTTAAAACTCTCAGGCTGCAGTTCAATAGAGTTGAATGTGGTTCAATAGAGATGAATGTGGTTTTGAGCCTTTGTGTGTATGTGTGTGTCTACAGCTGATGGAGGCAGCAGCTGGGAAGTTCAACCCTCATGTCCACGTGGAGTATGACTGGAATCTGCGGCTGGAGGAAATTGATGAGAGTGATGATGATTTGGATGACAAGGTTAGATCACTGGGTGAGACGGGTGGCTTAGATCACTGGGTGAGACTGGTGGCTTAGATCACTGGGTGAGACTGTGGGTTACTGGTGGGCAGTGCTCTTGAAATCTGATCATTGACACTTTCTATCCATTGGAGATTTAAATGATACCTCAACCAGAGAGATTCTCTACTCCCTGTATGTTTAGATTGAACTACGGAAAAGCATGAGTTGAATAATAAGATGGACGTGCTTTTGCATCAGTGTGCAGACGTGCCATCTGATTCAGACCTGGATGGTGCATATGTGCTGTCTAATTCTGTGTTGTCGTGTGCCTCCAGCAGCCTAGCCCAGTGAAGAAGGAACGCTCGCCGCGACCACAGAGCTTCTGCCACTCGTCCAGCGTGTCACCGCAGGAGAAGCTCTCCCTGCCTGGCTACCTGGGCCACCGAGACAAGCAGCGCCTCTCCTATGGAGCCTTTGCCAACCCAGTCTACAACACGTCCACCGACGTGCCCACCTCACCTGGCCCTGACGGCCCTGCTGCGCCTGCCAAGAGTGGCACCAAAGGTACTGCTCAGGCTAAACCTTAACCCTCACACTGCTTAGTGTGGAGCTGAGAGGACATGGTTGACTTTCATAGCCCAGAAGAGGAAGTTACAGAGTTGCACCACAGTTGCAGGAGCAACCTCTCATGTCTCAGAGAGAAACCAGACACATGTGGGTGTGCAGCTCGCTGGGCTGCTTCAATCGTTACCTCCTTATTCTGCTCATTATTCCGCTTCCTCATTGCAGGTGTGCCTCCACATTTCCCCCCCGACCCTGCACCCCTACCCTCTTCCTATGCTCTGCTCTCCACACTTCCCCCTGAGCTCCAGTGGCAGTCAGAAAGACGCCTGTTTATTTAACACCTGAGCAGGAATGTTCAGCCCCGGGCCACACAACCATGCTTTTCCCAGCAGTCACACCTGCACACACCTGCCCCAGGTACTGCAGGGTACAGAGATTAAAGACATCAGTACAGTGCAAGTCTGCTCTTCTATAGGTTTTCCTGGGAGGTTCTAGAGGTTTTCCTAGAGGTTTACAGAGCTTGCTTGCAATTTCAGCTTGCTTGTGTTTTATATTAGTTATCTGCTGATTTTTGCCTGTATTTGCATATAGACACAATTAGGATTGAGCTTCTCTATGACATTCCTCAGAACTGCTTAAGGTGTGTGATGAATGCTGGGTATTAATAAAGATTAAATAAACATCATCTCAGCACCAGGTAGAAAACAGAGAAAATCAGTTGAACTCATGACAACCAGATGTTTGACAAAACAGATGTCACTGTAGGCTCTTCAGCACAGGGGTAGAGGCTTGCAGTCTCAGGCATGCACACAGGGGGCGGGGCTTGCAGTCTCAGGCATGCACACAGGGGGCGGGGCTTGCAGTCTCAGAGGCCCTACCTACTCTCACTGTGTCAAGACCTATATTCAAGATCAAGGAGAGCTATGATAGGCACTATTTAACTAAATACACAAATTGTACCACATTAGTGCAGTGACAAAGCAAAATGGCTTCCATTCTAACTATTCTTAGCAACAAAACATCAACAATAATAAAAACCTTTAGATATTTAATCCACATGCGGTATTATTAATAGTGTCTCTGTAAATCCCTCTAATAGTTTACATGAGTCTGTATTTTTGTAATGGAATATTTGTAATAATATTTAAGGTAACACAATGAAAAATTTGCCTAATTCTGAAGACCTCTGTCAAATAATTACGTTTTTCCATTCAACTGTAAGTGGCCTCTCAGTAAAGGAAAAGACTGTAGTATCCCATCTACAGAAAGGTCGCGACGACTCCTCACACATGCTTCTTCTGCTTCTTCTGTTATGCTGCCCAGCACAGCAGAAATGTAGGATTTACAGCCTGAAAAGGGTTCCACTGGATTCAGTCTAACTGTCATTACTCTCTCTCCATGTCCCTCTCACACCAGCACACACTCACTCACTCTACCTCTTGCCCTTCTTCCTCCTCTACCTTAACCCTAACCCTAGCTCCCTCCTCTCTCTTTCCCAGCTCCCTCCTCTGGGCCCCCCACATCTCTGCCGTTGGCCACCCAGCTGCCCATGAGCAGCTCCACACTTTCCAAGAAAAGGGCTCCACCTCCACCCCCAGGAGGCCACAAGCGCACACTTTCTGACCCCCCTAGCCCTGTGCTTCAGGGGCCTACAAGCAGAGGTTGGTTAACCTTCATTGGTGCCATTCACAATCGTGCATGGAGAGCAACAGTTTGGAGCAATATGAAAGTCTTAACTGAGCTTTGAAGAGATGCTGGCATTCCTCTGTCCTATGATTCCTGCAATCTTCTCCACTGTCCACCAACACAATACTGTTCACTACTGTCCACCAATACGCCACTGTTCACCACTGTCCACCAATACGCCACTGTTCACCACTGTCCACCAACACGCAACCAATATGGTCCTGTCCACCAACATGCCACTAATCTTCCACTGGCCTCCAGCACGTCACTATCCACCAATACTCCACTATCAGCATGCTCCTATCCAACATGCCACTGATCATCCATCCATCCATCCATCCATCCATCCATCCATCCATCCTTCAGTAGTCTGAGCTCCTCCAGCTCCTCCGGGGGTATACCGAGGTGTTCCCAGGACAGTCCAGAGAGTGTCCCGAGTCTTCCCTGGGGCCTCCTCCTCATTGGACATGCCTGGAACACCTCCCTAAGGAGGAGTCCAGGAGGCATCAAGACGACATGCCACTTCAGCTGGACTCTTATCCAACACGCCACTGACAAAAACATTAATTTGTGTTCATGCTGCTTGAATTTGCTCTTGTTTGAGCTCCTAAACAAATGAAAAATAAATCCAGCCTTTCTGTTTATCTACAGGAAATGAGTCGACACCACCACCTGCAAACAGAACTTCTCCCAGTAACAAATTTGAAGGAATACAGCAGCAAAGGTGAAGTAACTGAACACCTTAATCTACACGTGAATTCAATGTCAAAATTACCCTGTTTACTTCATGAAAACATCGCGCAATATGACCAATATGACAGTCATCACTGCAATTTGATCCTCTTCTTGCAGCACTACTTCTACTAATACAAAATCAACACTTGGTCCAAGGGTCTTACCCAAACTACCTCAGAAAGGTGAGTTTTTCATGCTACATTGTAATTTTACAGAACTTAGTGCTTGCTGTTTTTCGTGATGGTAGAAATACTCCTCATATGTCCTCTGTCTTACAGTTGATGGACTCTAGTAGAAATACTCCACTATTAAATATATGTCCTCTGTCTTACAGTGGCATTAAGAAAGACTCCAGTCAGTGTCCCCTCAGTGGACAAGCCCAATCAGGTCCCTGAGATGCTACAGAAGTCTGCCCAGGCTGTAGACATACCCGCCAGAGTGTCAGACACATCCATTAGAGTTTCAGATACACCTCTTAGAGCTACAGATACAGTCACTAAGCCCACGGAGCCTCCGCCCAAAATTCCTCAGCCAGCAGAGAGGTCCCAACCAGGAGAGATTCCACCCAAGCCACACGTATTAGATCTGCCCCCAAAGCCGCAGTTATCTGACCTTCCCCCAAAACCACAGTTGTCCGAGTTACCCCCCAAACCCCAGCTGTCTGACCTGCCCCCTAAACCTCAGCTCAAGGACCTTCCACCTAAGCCGCAGCTCTCAGACCTCACCACCAAGCTCCCCGTGTCCTCAGCAGCGGAGCCTGCCCATAAGCAGTTGACAACCGAAGAACCAGTTCTCAAACTACAGGTATCTGAGGCACAAACCTCCAGCCAGCAAGGGGAGCTCTCTCCCAGGCAGACCAGCGAGGACACTAACGGCGGGCCGGCAGGTGTTGTGGAGATGCCAGTTCCTCTGCCGCGGAAGATAAACACGGTGAGAAGCTTACATGCCCAACGGAGGCAGGTTTGGTGTGACATGACATTGCAGAGAGTCAAATTAACATATTTTGGTGACCACATTTCTCACTGTGATGGCACACTACAAATCAAGAGCACTAGCTTGATACTAGTGAATAATTGGAACATGTTTTTTTTTTCTCAGGGGAAGAACAAAATCAAGAGGGTGAAGACCATCTATGACTGCCAAGCAGATAATGATGATGAGTTGACTTTCACTGAGGGAGAGGTCATTGTTGTTACAGGAGAAGAGGACCAGGAGTGGTGGGTAAGTAAGGTTTACCTGATTTACTCCAATTTTGGCATGAAGCATTGACATTAATATTCAGTTTAGAAACAACGCTGCAAGGTTTTCTTAATCTTCTCTCTGGATTTTTTCTTGTCCAGATCGGGCACATAGAGGGCCAGCCAGAGAGGAAAGGAGTCTTCCCTATGTCTTTTGTGCACATTCTGTCTGACTAACATTGACTGGCAGATGTGAGCCCACCACCTAGCACAAAGTCCACCTCTTTGCCTCTCACTGGACTGGACTGGTCTCAGCCTCTGTACATAGCTGCTGTAACCCAAGCAAATTTCTAGATTCCAAACAGAACAAAAGTCATCAAACACACAATCTCAGAAAGGGGGAAATACGTTCAGTACGTATTGTTTATAAACTGTTATCCTGCCTACCAGTATTACCGTAGCCATGCCAACTCAGCATGCTAACCTGGGTTTGCAGTAGCTATCCTCAGATCCTAGCACTTAACATTTCTCAGTGTATGCTGTATCTTTTGTGTATCTGTGCATATATAGAATTATATGTATGTCCATATTAAGTGTGTCTATGTACATATATATGCACAAATGTGAGTGTATATTTATGTACTTATGTATGATGTGTAAGTGTGCAAATGTATGTTAACCCTGCTTGCCAGACCCACTCCTGAACAGTTTAGCTTTAGTATTTTCAGAGTCGTCTGTCGATCTTAAGACCAACAAATGAAATGAGAGAATGAAATGAATGTTTCGCTAAATATGGTAGCAGTGTTGAAATTCCCAGTCGTCAGGTATAGCAGCACGATAACCAGTGCTGAGAGCTTCTCCATGTGTGGCCTCTAAGCATCACATCACCTATGCAGAAGTGGTTCTGACTCAAGCATCACCGAGTCGTGTTGGATTACAGTCTCTTGCTGCAGAGGACAATGGAAACGAGTTGTCGTGTTTGTCTTCTGGATTTCCGTGTCATGGTAAAGACTCATGGGAAGATGCTGGAGTCCTAGTTCACACTACATAGTATTAACTGGCCATGTGTCTCATAGCTATGTTATGTAATGTAATGCCACATCAGATGTCTTGAAGCTAGGGGAAGTGTTATTGTCCCATGGGATTGTGATGTAAGGCAGAAATGTATCTCACAAAGTACACCTGAACCTCCACACATTGACCAGCACTCTTAATACAGGTTCAGAATGCTAACTCTTCTACTTTTTCTGTTTTTTGGTCTGTTTACCTGTGGAATGCTATTTTAGTTTCATGTTTGTTGGTTTGTTTTTATTTGAACTGAATTGCGAAGAACAAAGCAGGGACTGACTGGCTGTAAGGTGGCTCACAATGACCTTGAGGACTTAGTCAGCCAGGGACTCCAGCTCTCCTTTTAGGTTTTTAATGTATTATATTAACAAAACATGACGTATTAACGAATGCCTCCTATACTAATTTGTTGTTAATAGTATTTGTCATTTATAGGCATACCGTATGGAAAAAGGGAATATCCCCTTGAATGGTTAGAGAATAAATGAGTTTTCAGTTGTTTTAAGATATATTACACGTACCTTAGCACTAACGGGTAAACCACAAAATAAGATTCTGCCCACGGGAAAATAAACGGCAATGCTTCGCGAACGAAAAAAAAAAAAACAGCGTTAAGAATATGGAACCCCATATAACGGGTCTCTTGTTGGACCAAAAAGTGTGAAATTATTGTTTAGATAGGAAACACTTCATATAGATATGAACTCTTGGGTATTCAGTAACTGGTGATAAGTTTTTGTGTTGCGGATTTTGTATCTTAGGCTACAACCCCCAACTGGTGTTTGGAGCCACTTGAATTGCGAATTTATTTGGGGGAAAAACTGGATCTGATCCTAATGTAATGTTTCGGGTGTATTTGGCCACTCTTTCCCCTTGGTTCTTGTCTGTGTTTTCATGCACTGTAAGTCAGAAGAAACACTCCACTATCAAGTTAAATCGATGAATAAATATTTTACCTTGAAACGAAACAGTCCATTTTCATGCTACTGTTTATCCAAACAAACGTACCCCTTTGTAAGCGGGTTAACACGTTGCACAGTACCAATGCAAAGCTATCAGAATGTGCAATAGTTGAGCGGTGTATGCTAATTATTTTCACTTCCTCTGTCTAAATCAATTCCTTTTATAGTTAGGACTGCCTCTAGCGTAGAAGAACCTGTACAACTGACATAGGATAAAGTACTGCGTTTATGATTGGCCAACCCGGAAAATGTAGACACCAAACTCGTCTTCAGAATGATCCGTTGAGTGGTGTTCCTTTACCTTCTCTTTGAAGCCATTTATTCGAATTTAAGGTAAGACTGATATCTTATGATAATTTAGAAAGCCAAGCGTTCACTTCGTCGTATATTGGTGAATTGGAGCATATTTCTCTGTTTCATCGCAAGTCATCTTGATCTGGTCTTTGAGGTTGTAGTGTTTCTCTATTCGGCCAGGTGAGGTAGACGTTTAGCAGTTCGTTTTGTATTGACTCATCAGTCTAGCTGTTTTATCTCGTTAAATTGCATTACCTCCCACTAATATTAAAGCATTTTTCGTAAGCGTCAACAAATTGTTTAATATTCATAACAATGTAAAAATATACATAAGCAGCAAACATTGGAACGATGTTTGTGTATTAGGGCATGAAAAAAGTCTACATTAATATAACGGGTTAATTAAGAACGCAATATGTTTGCAAGACCAAAAGCAATAATACAAAATGGTTTCAAACTTCCTCTGTCAAGGCACATCATGCCACTTCCTGATTTTGTGTAGGCAAAATACGCATTTCAGTGTAGAGCAAGATCCTTTTACTCACCGTGTCACGTCGAGGCATCGTAGCTGTACACTCTAGTAGCCCTTGACTGCACGAAAAACATGGTTATAAGTATAGGTATCCTAGTTATGACCAGTAGGCTACAAGAACATGCATTGTTCGCTGTAAGTTTGTTTCCATTAGCGCGCCAACATACTAACACAGATCCAGCATCCTCCCTGCTCTTAGGACCGCACGGCCTGTCCTAAGAGCTTTTCTTAGGACCGCACAGACTGTGTGCTATAAGAGCTTTCTCATGTCCATCTTAGGACCGCACAGCCTGTGTGCTATAAGAGCTTTCTCATGTCCATCTTAGACTCACATTTATTTTCTTGGCTGTAGTTATTTTTGCCCGAATATTTATCATTTCGTATTACTAGCGTGTACACTCTGTTACTGTTCATATTACTAGTGTGTACACTCAAATTACTGTTCATATTACTAGCGTGTACACTCTTACTGTTCCGTTTCCGTGAGATGTGAACAATGATGGCAGACGAAGGCTACAGAAAATGCCCAGACATGTGTTGGACAAAATTTAACAGGCAAATGTACTGAATGTTTATGTATATGTTCATGTTACCTTCTATCTAAACTATTAATGTTCCATTTTGAACTCGCAAGTTAGTAAACAATCAGATTTCTGCCCCTGAGGGAGTTTCAAAGCCGTAAACACCAAAAGGAGGTTTATTATTAAAAAAGTGAAAGATGGTGGATTGTTGTGAGGTGCCCTGATATTTCTGATGGGTTGAAACTTGTTCTTCTGTGCGAAGAGAAAACTGATTATTTTACCTGGATTGCCTGTGTTTAGGGCAGTACGGGGTTGTCGTGTCTGCGGCGAGGTTGTCGTTTAACGTGCCCTCAAGGCACGCGTGACTGCTCACAGAAGACAGAAGAAGTGTTCTGGTTTAATGGCAGTTTTCTTAAGTTTTTGGTAAATTCCTGAATAAACTTTTATTAAAAATTATGATAAAGAGTTGTAAAATCTGGAAAGGACCCTAAAACTCGTGAGAAAAGCGTTTTTTGTATGGTGTGTTTGAGTTCTGATGTTCGTGTTCACCGCTCAAAACCCCGAATGATAGCAAACGATGAGGCACTTTTAGTTTGACTCAGAAGTCTTGGCGAGAGGAGGAAGCCATTGTTTCGGAAGCTGATGTGGTTTTAGACCCGCGGTTCTTTTATTATACAGTACTGTATGTAAGTACAGTTTGATAAAGCAACATGTGGCAAAGGAAAGTTTCAGGAACCCTCCAAATGCAGTAACATAACCATTGGACAAATGTGTTAAAAAAGCACATAACAAGGACTTTCATGCCAATGTGTATGTTACATTTGAAGATAAATGAAAAGGTAAATTCAATTATGAATTTACATTAAAATATTTACATGAAACCTGAGTGAATGTCCTTGAAATCTGCACATGTGTAGTCATGCCACAGGAGGCATGTCTTCACAGGCCCAGGGCAGCCCTGCCCCTGCCCCTATTCCTACCCCTTTTCCTGCCCCTGCTCCTGCTCCTGCCCATGCCCCAGTTCCTACCCCTTCCTCTGCTCCTGGTCTGTTTCTGTGCTGTGCTGCTGGAGCCTAGTGAGGCAGCAAACACCAGGACTGCACCACACAGGCCACAAATGTGGTAGAGGAGCTGCAGCGCAGTACTGACCGTCAGGCTAGTGCTGACTACAATAAGAGTGAGTGTAGTGAGAATGTAGTACTGACTGTAGTCAGACTATCTGTGACTGTATTCAGACTAGTACTGACAGTTAGAAGACTGCAGTACTGATTGTCGTGAGGCAGTAGTTCTGAGTGTCGTAAGATTAATAATGACTGAAATAAGACTATTACTGAATATAATAGTCAGTAATGTAGTCCTCACTGTAGTAAGACTGTAAGATTAACTGTAACGAGACCTCTGCAGCAAGTGTGATGAGGAACATCATTGTATGATGTGTGAGTGTACCATGGAATAAAGAAAGGTTCATGATGTTTGAGTGTACCATGGAATAAAGAAAAGTTCATGATGTTTGAGTGTTCATGCGCTTCTCATAAACTGGATGCTGAGTAACAAGTGACTGGGAATAGAGAATGGTAGGAGTTTTAGACTGATCTGTGTTTGTTTGATGAGATGCTCAAGGCATGGAGATGGAACGTGCTGAAAGGTAGAAACTCTTATTTCAGTCTAAAGATCCTCATTAAGCAATATTTACACACAGGAAGATAGAGTATATGCAGCAAAATTTGGGCAGAATTATGGAATCACTATTTGATATAGTAAATATTCAAGATACACATTAATTGTGTGTATTTTTAGCTAAAATCAATTCACATTCTCCAATATCATAGTGAAATAAGATTACATTCGAAATGTGGGTGTCACTGCGGTAACATCTTTTGTCCACTAAGGGGCAGTGAAATACTATCAGATACTGCCAGAATAATATTCATACTGTCCATAATAATAATAATAATAATAATAATATTCATACTGGTGTAGTGTAGGAAGGCAGGCGTGGGGAGTGTGTTGTAGAAAGGGGATGTGGTGTGGGGGGCAGTGGTGTAGTGGGGGTCACTGTGGGGTTCATGTAAAGTTCACATGTGACCCTTAGGTTCAGAGAGGGTGACAGGGTTGTTTAAACAGGGTTAATTTAAAGTTATACTGTCTGCCTGAAGCCAGATAAAACCAGAATGAAAGAGATGTTTTGAAATGGAGCTATATATGATGAAATGAGTTATGATATTGAATAATGCAGGATTTAACCTACAACTTGTCAAAGTCAATATAATAGGATATAATAATATGAATAGAAACTGAGCTCTTTGTAAAATGTCATGTAGAAGATTACTAGATTAGGTTAGATTACAGAAGGTTAGAGTAGATTCTTTTCAGAGTAGACAGTTGTAGATTTTAGATCACTTGAAATTGGGAGGAGCACCTAGTTTCTGTCTCTCCCTCTCTCTCGCAAGTGTCTCGTTTTTTTAGGTAGGGTGGTTGTCCTCAGTGAGGTTCCTGGGAACCAGGAACACAGACGCATCCCTATCCCAGCATCCCACACACAGGTAAGGGAGTGAGCAGTGGCTGAAGATATCATCTTATGTACATCTTTTTTGAGTAGTGGGCATTCAGGCCCAGAGCAGACAGGACTCTGGAGCTCTGGAGCTATAGCAGTTATTTAGTTATTTAGTGTAAATGATTATGGTGGGGTGGAGGGAATTCTCAGAACAGAATTCTCACTGGTGCAGTGTGCTGACACCAGGATGAGATCGTTGAATTAGTCCTCCTGAACAGCGTTCCAAGGCCCTCGAACAGTGGTATTCAAATATGGATCTTGAAATCAAATCCAAATTTTGGAATCCCTTGTAGTTGATGAATGATTTATGTAAAAGTTTGGCCATTTTGTCATCACACTGAACTCCCAGGTAAAGGGAGAGTGAAAAATCTGTTGGACCTGGACCTTAAGGATTTGAAAACCTTTGAATACACTCTGGTCTAGACTGAGATATGTGATGTGTTGTTTTTCCAAATATTGTTATGTTCATAATGGTTGAGTGGATCTTTTTTTTCCTAATATTTAATTTTCATAAATATTTGAGTGTTATTTA
>JAOYMR010000015.1:11827985-11843895 GCA_025802075.1 Tenebrosternarchus preto | reverse complement strand
GGGGTAGGAGGATGGGGGAGGAGGGTGATGGGGTGGACAGGTGGGGGTAGGAGTTGGTGATCCACATTAACACTGTTGTGTTCACAGACAGAAGAAGAGAACGAAGTGAACAATGAACTGGCCAATCGCATGTCTCTGTTCTACGCCAATGCCACGCCCATGCTGAAAACATTAAGTGATGCCACAACAAAGTTTGTGTCCGAGGTTAGTGATCAGGTTTGGTAATATCAGTACACGGCATGCACAAACGGAGGTAATGTCAGTACACGCCATGCACAAAAGGAGGTAATGTCAGTACAGGCCATGCACAAAAGGAGGTAATGTCAGTACACGCCATGCACAAACAGAGGTAATGTCAGTACACGCCATGCACAAACGGAGGTAATGTCAGTACACGCCATGCACAAAAGGAGGTAATGTCAGTACACGCCATGCACAAAAGGAGGTAATGTCAGTACACGCCATGCACAAACAGGTCTGTTTCTAAAGTGCACATTTCGTTTTTGTTTCCCCAGAACTCGGATTTACCTATAGAGAACACAACAGACTGTCTGAGCACAATGGCAAGTGTGTGTAAAGTCATGTTGGAGACGCCGTAAGTCAGTTTACAGCTGATTGTTTTGATTTGCTCTTTTTACAAGTGTGTTTTTTCAGTAGCAGTAATTTGGTGTGTGTGTGTGTGTGTGTGTGTGTGTGTGTGTGTGTGTGTGTGTGTGTGTGTGTGTGTGTGTACCAGGGAGTACCGCACCCGTTTTGCCAGTGATGACACAGTGTTGTTTTGCTTGCGTGTGATGGTTGGCGTCATCATCCTCTATGACTTCGTCCACCCTGCTGGAGCTTTTGTCAAATCCTCAAAAATTGATGTGTGTGTAACACACTCACATACACACACTCGCACATACACACTCGTGTGTGCACGCACACACACACATTCACACACACACACTCGCGTGCACACATACACACTCACACATACACACTCACACATACACACTCACACACTCACACACACACACTCACACACACTGCATGCAACAACTGCCTGCCAATGAATCCCCTCCCCCCTCTCACTCTCCCACTCTCTTTTGCAGATGAAAGGGTGCATTAAGGTTCTTCGTGATCAGCCGGTGAACAGGGTGGAGGGTCTCCTTAATGCCCTCAGGTGTGTAGACTCCCAGAGAGGTGCACTCTTTATTGTTATTGTTCCTTTATTGTTAATAAACACAGTAATCCATGTGCACCTCCTCACCGTCTCCCCACTAATGTTAATGGACATATGAATCTATGTTATAAATGTTAGTAAACACATGACTCCCTGCATTCACTGGACAGTGACGAGTCCCTTCTGCTTCTTGTTGTTCATGTTGTCTTTGATGCAGGTACACAACAAAACATTTGAACGACGAGACTACCTCCAAGCAAATCAAAAACATGCTACAAGTCTGACAGTATCTACAAAAGGAACGTCTGGTGTTCAGAGCAGTTCTGATGGTGGTGGCGGCACTGGTGCACAGTTACAGCTCCGGCAGTGTGTTTGATGAGACTGGGGCGACCATGTTACTGGGAACATTGCGGTATCGTTTTGAAGCTGGACAGTAGTTATTAGTTTATTATCTGAGACTCAACAATTGTGAAAAGTTGCTTTTTAAGAAACTCTGAGTGGGATCTTAAAAAGAACCTGCTTTGATTCCCGTGTGCATTTCTCTTTTTTTAAGCTTGACTCAGTACCAAGAACAAAAGGTTTTATTTGTGTCATTTAGCGCTCATTTTTACTGATGCTCATTCTTTGATGTAACTTTTGATAACTTTTGAACTAAATAAAGAATATATTTGAATATATCTATTTGAATATATCTATTTGAATTTCTTTTTAAAAGTCTGTGTTCTGTACATTGACCTCTTACTGTCGACACCATCCTTAATCACACATGCTAACAGAAAACATTAATCACACACCCTAACACTATTTGTAATCTCATGTGCTAACGCTAAATCTTAATCCAAAACACATGTCCGTGTTTAGTAACAAAGTACGTGGACCACTCAGTACAGACTGGCTCTCTGGCTCCCTGAGTCAACACACGAGTCATTACACTGTCATCATCCTGTGTTCTCAGCAGAGCCAGTGATGCTGTCCAAAAGGGCTGACTGTGAAAGGGCAGGGGGGGTGGGGGTGAGGGGTTGGTTGGAAAACCTCCGTACTGCATTCTCAATGTCCTCTGGGTCCAGGCCAGCTTTCCCTCTCAGGCAGAAGGAATGCAGCACGTGGATCGACCTCATCCTCACTGCAGCAAGAGAAGTGAAAGAGTAAGAACCGTGTGGCGTCAGCTGGGCTGTCGGGCGGCGGTTTACCGTCACGGTGAGTAACCATCACCGTCATGTTCCGCCGGTCTGCTTGATCTTGGAGTCTGTGGGGAAATGTATTTATTCTCCTGCCCACAATACTGCAGCTGGGACTAAAACCACCTCCACTAGTGACCACTGCATACATGTTTGTTTATATATATATCATATATAGAGAGACGACTAATAAGCACATATATATATTTATTTATTTATTTATTTATTTATTTATTTATTTATTTATTTATATTATATATATGCAGATAAGAAAGATGTCTTAAGCCCATTAAAATCCTGCACTCCAGCATGGTAAAGAATGAAGATAAGTTTGTTTGTGTGTGTAAGTCTACAATATGTGTATATATTAAGCATTATATATATATATATATTCCTTTGGCAACAGTTTCCAATTACAATTCATACCAATGCTATTTGCATTTTATAGAGAGAGAGAATGTTATTGCATGTGCTGGTAGGCAGATGTGGGGAGACTCAGGTACACTCTGTGTGACTCAGGTACACTCTATGAGACTCAGGTACACTCTGTGTGACTCAGGTACACTCTGTGTGACTCAGGTACACTCTGTGAGACTCAGGTACACTCTGTGTTTGGGGATTATGTGACTCAGGTACACTCTGTGTGTTTGGGGATTATGTGACTCAGGTACACTCTGTGTGTTTGCTGAGTTGGGGATTATGTGAGTCAGGCAAAACTCACCACCTGTTGCAGCCAGGGCTAGTATGCTCCAATAAAACTTCCTGTCCCCAAATGGCCGTACCACACTCTGAAACATGACCTACCCTGTCACTATTTTGGCATGCATGTGGGCGACAGATACAGGTCAGAAGCTACAGGGGGCAGTAGTGAGACACAGTAATCCCCACACAGTCTTACCCACAAGGAGGATGAAAATCTAAAATCCAGACAGTGAGGAAGTTCAGAACAGAGAGGAAACAATGAGTAGCCCCATACTCTGGTTCACAGTTGCCGGATGTGGAGGGAGCAGCAGACTTCCTCCGCTGGTGACACGTAAGCACATTACTGTAATTAGGGAGCATGCAGTTAAAACGTGTCTGGGAGCAGTTGGGAGCATCTGAGAGCATCTGGGAGTGTCTGGGAGAGTGTGTGTGTGTTGGGAGAGTGTGTGTGTGTGTGTTGGGAGCTGCACGGCCTGCAGAGATGGTAGTGCTTTGTGCATGTAGACAAAGCAGGATTTTCTCCAAAAACTCCAAAAGTGCTCCATGATTACTTGTATATAATTGGGCTGGTTAATGTGTGTGTGCATTGGTTCATGTGTGTGATGATTCCAACTGAAATTTCAAACTGATCTCACAAGGGAGTAGTATAAACACAGCTTGTAGTCACACACTCTAGAGTGGCAGAGTGTGTGAATTTTGCTGTGTGTGTTGCAAAGTGTGTGTATGTGTGAACCTTAACACTAACCCTATGACCTTAACCTTAACCCTAACCCTATGACCTTAGCCTTAACACTAACCCTATGACCTTAACCTTAACCCTAACCCTATGACCTTGACCTTAGCCTTAACCCCAACCCTATGCTGGCACAGAAAATGAAAATATGAACGGTGCACTTCAATGTTCAAATGATCAAAATGCTTCAGCTGACTGCTATAGTAATTTTTCCCCATTGTTATTATTCAGTTTTGATACAAATAAATAGGAAATATTCATTTATATGTGTTCACAATTCTGTTCATTTAATGTTTGTCTTAAATGGTCATTGTATCCAGTATCCAGTGGAACAAACATCTTGTCATTAATAGGCAAGAAGCATCATTTCCCTTGGACCATTCAACATGAGACTGCTGTGAATGATTTAACACTGAGTCACTGAGCAAACAATAGTTCCTCCTCGAGAGCATTTGTCCATGTGGCCGGTCTTTACAACAACAAGTGTCTTCATCTGATCACAGTATCTGCTCATTTTCCCTACAGTCTCTCGTCCTCTACCTCCCTCAGCTTTGTTAATCCCTCTGGTGCAAGCAAGGAGAGAGGAAACCCACGGTCACGAATGACAGTGGGACGAATGAACAGTTGCTGATGCACATTTCAGAAGTCATGTGACCGTTCTGACAGCATTGGCGTAGTCTCTGTAAAGAGAAGAATTTAGTGCTGAATCTCAGTGTTGTAAACTGAATTTAGTGCTGAATCTCAGTGGTGTGTAAACTGCTCAGCATTAAAATTAGTGCCATGTGCTCTCCAAGCGAACAGCGTCACCTAGCAACCAAAGAGGCCACTAAAGGGCTTTAGTCCCAAAGGATGAAAGCATGTGAGCTGGTGACCGTTTAAGCCTGAAGAGTAAGTGAACGTTTCGGTGGCACCGGGCGATGAGACGTGTGGTGGAGCTGACAGCAGGATGACGGCTCCATGTGATGGAGCTCCATAGGCTCCACGCCGAACACTTCCACACTGAACACTTCAACACTCTGTATTCATAACAAAGTGACTCATGTTAGCATGAGTTGTAGTGGTGGTGTGCTCATTGATGTTAGCATGAGTTGTAGTGGTGGTGTGCTCATTGATGTTAGCATGAGTTGTAGTGGTGGTGTGCTCATTGATGCGGGTTCATCATGCACATGCTAAGCATCTGCTTTCAGCGCTCCAGGATCATATCATCTAGTAATGGTGTTTGATAGACCAGATGTGGACAGGTTGAGTAAGGTCTAAATCATGTCTTGGTAAGAAGTTTCTACTTCCTGCTCCTGAACCATATAAAGCCCATTCTGAAATTCCTGAACTCTGGGACTTTGAAGGGGGGTTCAGCCCTGTGGTTAGGGCATGTGTGTGTGTGTATTTAAGGATGTATCAGCTCTGTGTTTAGGATGTGTGTGAGGGTTTGTGCATCAACCCTGTGTTTAGGGTGTGTGTGTGTGTATCAGTCCTGTGTTTAGGGTGTGTGTGTGTGTGTATCAGCCCTGTGTTTAGGGTGTGTGTGTGTATCAGCCCTGTGTTTAGGGTGTATGTGTATGTGTATGAGCCCTGTGTTTAGGGTGTGTGTGTGTGTGTGTGCATCAGCCCTGTGTTTAGGGTGTGTGTGTGTTTAGGGCATGTGTGGGAGTCACGTCAGGGCTTCATGTTCTGCTACCTGCTACCCTAAAACTCATTGTCCAATTGTTGGTATTATATACTATGTATATTAGGTGATTGAGTTACGGTTAGGGTTAATGAAGTTAAGATAACTCTTACCCCTAACAAATAATAACCCTAACAAATAATATCCTTAACCCTAACAAATAACCCTAACCCTGTTGACTGTTAAATGGATGCTACGAGGTCTTCCAATCCATAGTCGGACTCATTTCATAGAGTTCATTACTCTGAAATCTGTCTATTTTGAGATTTCTATTATGATACCTCTGATTTTCAAAAATCGCAAGCACAACAAAATGTAATTAGATATTGGCATCATTTATGACCTCTTGGCATCATTTATGACCTCTTGTGTTTTCCCCAGACAGATTGGAGTTACAGAATACAAGGGCAAGGATAGAAATGAGGTCTACACCCCACTGCCTACTGCCTTCATTCCCAGGGCCAACCACCATCCCCCCACGGTTCTGTCCCATGCAGAACACCACTGTGTGGAGCCAATGCAAATCTACAAGTGCAGAGTCCAATGCATGAGTGAACCAGGGCTGTGTGCCAACATGCCTTTTACCGTGGTTGGGATATGAAAGAAGAATGACAAGCAGCTTGAAAGTGCCGCTGGAACAGTAAAAGTCTCAAAGCCTGTGAAACTCCAGACAGTAAAAATTAAAAATTAATCAGCCAAGCCAAACTGCAGACTGAGCGCAAGTTCAAACACATCACTAAAGTGATTGCACTGCTGTCAGATCATGACATGACGAACACTTTGCTGTCATAGAGATCGCATGGAGGTACTGATACTGGTTTACAGGAGGTACTGATACTGGTTTACTGGAGATACTAAGCATTGTTTTATTCCCACAGCTCATGCAGTGCTACTGATGGTAGCTGACATAAGGAAGGTGTGTCTTCACATGTGGGACGCGTGTGTGAATGTGTGCTTTCTTCATTTGTCAACCCCAACCATCTTCCTTCCCCTAATCCTAACCCCAACCATCTTCCTTCCCCTAATCTTAATCCCAACCATCTTCCTTCCCCTAATCCTAACCCCAACCATCTTCCTTGCCCTAATCCTAATCCTAACCCCAACGACCAGACAATGAGGTCCTGAGTTTGTTGGAAATCGGCCTCACTAGGAATGATTTTGAAATCAATTCACAACACTACTTATACGTCCATGGAACAGCCATGGGTAAAAAATATGCACTGTCTTATGCCAACATCTATATGGCAAATTGGGAAAACACATTACAAATCAAACTTATCCATAAACCGGACTTTTATTTGAGATATCTGGATGATATCTTTGGGGTCTGGTCCCATGGTCTTGACACTTTCCATCAATTCATCTCACTGGCCAATAACCACCACACCACAATCAAACTGGTGGTTATTACACACTGCCTATTACACAAACACAGTTACCACCCCAAACACACATTCAAAGGATTGATTCAATCTCAACTTATTCGTTTTTTTTTTTTTATAGAATATGCTCTTTCCCAGAACATGTGGAAGAAGCAACAACCACATTATTCAAATCTTTAAGGAATCGGGGATATTCCAAACGCTTTTTCCGCTCTATTAAATCACACACCCACCAACAGCTACGGAGCACTACACGGACCATGGAATCCTCTCCTTCATCACCATTTATAATACCACATTTTTAAGCAATACAATAAATTCCATTTAATGTTAGTAGAGTATAATGTTTAATGTTAATGTTACTGAAAAGTAAAATCACATAATAATTTCATAAATGTTCTAAAACGTTCTAAAGTGGTAATAAGATAATATTATATTAATAATTATAATATTAATTAATAATTAATATTATTATATTATTTATGTTATTACCAGATATTGTTCTCAAGCTGCCCAGAGTGTGTTGATGCTATACTGTGCTAAATTTAAATAACTAATTCACAAAAAACAATAATGTATAAAAGTAGCTGTAAAGGGAAAAAATGTAGAGAAAAACATGTACATATGATAAACATGTACATTTGATAAACATGTACATATGATAAACATGTACATTTGATAAAGCAGAAGATTTAGGGGATAAATGTGAACCAGAGTGAGTGATGGTGTACAGGAGACAAGATGGCAAGTGCACCACTTCATTTCTGAGACGTGGGCCATTATCCTTACTGATCTGACAATGCAAACAGAAGGAGGAGACCTGAAGCACAAGGATGTTTTTAACAACTCAGATCCAACTAAATGCCACCATGCAGACTGGATTACACATTACCTTGCAGGAAAACCTGGAATGTTCTTGAATGGCCAGGTCAGTCACACCAGAAGAACCCCAGCGCACAAGCATTTCATAGACTGAAGACAAAAAATACTTGATGTGCAGCTCAGAGCTGGAAGGCTGCATAGTTCCTAAAGGTTGTGTAGTTCCTAAAAGTTGCGTAGTTCCTAAAGATTGTGTAGTTCAAACTCAAACATGTTTTAGTGTCCAGTTATGTCTTTAAGATGTCATGTAAGAGTGGGATAACACACAGCCAGGCAGTTATTAGCACAACATGTATTCCTCCCAACCAGTACAAAACTGACCAGCCTATCAGGAGTTAGATGGCACTAATGCAGAGGCTGTCTGTATGTTGTACCTTACAGACTAGAACTACACCACACCACACAGACAGCATGCAGACAGTTAGCACATCACACAGACAGTTGCCACACCACACAGACAGCAGTCAGCCTGGGGTCATGACACTTGGGGGTAGTGGCAGACAGCAAAGGTTTTCAGAAAAAGAGCCATCAGTGAGTCAAGTGTTTGGGGGTGTGTGTGTGTGTGTGTGTGTGTGTGCGTGTGCGTGGGTGTGTAAGTGGCTCTCTGATCCCATGTCACTGGATGTGTGTGTTTGTGTGCAGGCATGTCCCCTGACTGTATGTGTGTGTGTGTGTGTGTGTGTGCGCGCAGGCATGTCCCCTGGCTCTCTGACCCAGTTTCAGACAGCTCTCCTTGGAACGTTGCGCACACACACCCCTGCCAGCGGCAACAACAGCTTCCTCAAACACAGAACGTCCGCATGGGCCTGCCGGGACGCCTGGGAGCCCAGGCTGCTCCTGCTTGTGGCAGAGAGCCAGCAGAAGCAGAGATGGCATTGCTGCTCCTCTTCAGTGCTTAGACGTGTCACTGCTGTAAGAAAAAAAAAAATAGAACTCGAGGTGCACATCATTAGGGTTTTTTTTATGTAAATGTTCCATTGCTTGAGTAACTGCAATGAATGTGTCTGTGGCAGAAAAAACAATTAAGTATCAGGTTCTCTACAACCAGACAAGTCAGGCATGCAGTCTGTAATAATGAAACTATATGGAAGAGTTCAAACCTGAGCCAAGGAACTTGGCTGACCTCACAGTCTGGTTCAAAAGAGTCTTAGCAGAAGAAATTTCTTTCAGCAGCTGTGACCATTAAAATGGAAGCTCAGTATCAAACGTGAGCCAAGACTAAACCCAGAATCAGTCAGGGTATTTAGCACTGGTAGAATGCAAGAGGCTCATCTGTCACATAAAGGTAATGGAACACTGGTTGTGTGGTGGCAAAGGGTTGGAATGAAGTTCTACCTTCACACCCAGCACCTGCCACGGAAACATGTAGTGGAAACCTTTTGAAACACTGGTTCAGTACCAGTTTATCTTTTGGATTAATTTAGAATGGAAGCAATTTTTACTCATGCAAACACATACAAATTAAAAAATGCAAGTTATTCATATTACTAAATTTCAGTTGTTGTGTCACTCCCCAAATTTGCACACCATTTAGATAGGAGCAACAGATCCTGGTATCATAACCAATGTGACCATATATGGCACTTCCTTCCTGCGCCAGGCATGTTTGAACACTGAGCCGGTGCCAAGGGAAAGCAGGAAATCGGTCGTATATCTTGGAGATAAGAACTGGTCGGCAATTTAAGTACACAGAGTACAAAGTGTCAGTGCCATGGCTGTTTCCTGTGTATGCTCTCTAACAGTCTTATCTCATGTATAACTGTTGAAGCCCGAGCAGGCTGTGTTTGAGTCATGGTTCAGGAGGTCAGGGCCTGCTTTCATGATACTTGTCTGACTTTCCTAGAGGAGCTGACATGAACACAGGGTTATTTCAGCACCTGAACGGTAGTAGTATATTAATGAGAAAAGAGAACGATTCACATTCTTTCAATTCAATTACTAATTACAAGGAAATGCCAACAGTCTGAAACAACATACTGCATTTGGCATCAAGCAAGCCAGTAATGATATTAATAGAATATCATTAATAATCGGTGGAATTGATATTTATTATGACATTAATAGAATTGATTTCCATAACCTTAACCTTAGTTTGGAGCTGGTAGCAACAACCAACAACCACCACCACACAGAGACATTTGGCCACTAGACATTTGACCAAACTCTAACATTAACCTTTGATGTTTCCTCATGCAAACATTTCTGGCTTTTTTTTTTTATATAGAGTCATGAAGGGGAATGATGAAACCAGTGTACTCAATGTAAACCGAAGACAGTAGTGGACATCATCTCTAAATGCCCTGAATGCAGAGATGTGTCGGGTGTAATGTGCTCTGACACTGTCAATAACTGTGTACATCACTGCTACATTTTCGCCCCTTGACAAAGGAAACGTGAAGCAGCTTCACCGTAACATAAAAGTCAATAAATGACTCAGAAAACCAAGCAAAACAGACTGATCCTGAAATCCATCAGATGTTACAAATAATAGCATTATTTCTCTTGAGACATTGGCCTGGTCCTGTAGTAACAGCTTAAAGCCTGTGTTACTCCAGGGTTTAATTACTGGTGCTAAATCTAGCTGGAATTGGACAGATGTTCTTCATCATGATGGGAGGTAAACAAAGGCGGTTGTGGTGTTTGTTCTCTTGGGTGCAAACAGAAAGGATTGTAAGTCACATTAGGAGTGTGAGTTACATTAGGAGGAGTTTCACTCAGAGAGTGTAAGACACAGTAAGAGTGTAAGTCACAATGAAAGTGTAAGTCATATTAAGACTGTAAGTCACATTAGGAGTCCCAGACAACACAGCATCAACACAACCCAAAGGTCTGGTGATGCAGAGCTGTTTATGCTAGGCTTTGTATGACCATTTTATTCTGCCTATGGATAAAAACCCAAACCCACAGAACCAGTTCCTGCGAGTGGACTAGCTGGTGATCCTCACACTGGTTACCACGGCCTGATACGTGACCCTCACACTGGTTACCATGGCCTGATACGTGACCTTCACACTGGTTATCACGGCCTGACACGTGACCCTCACACTGTTAACGCGTCATGCTGTTCCACTCCTGGATTCTTTACTCCACTAACATGAAAAATGGGGTACCAAATCACAGCAAAAAATACAAACAGCAAACATGCCCAGGACTTGGGATGAAACTTTTGTTTTTTAAACATTTCCATTCTGTCTAAGGCTGTAATGGTCTGGCTTTGCTTTCTTAAGGCTGTTTAAAGATGAGGGACAAGAACAAGGTTACAGCTACCTTAGCCAACCAGGGCTGAAGTGGAAAGCATGAAGGTCAGTTCCCCATTGCGCCAACTCTTGAATGGAGCTCCATTCCACAGCTGCTACATGAGGAATGACTCCCTGTTCACTAGTGAATATAAATATATATGAACAAAATATATATAAATATATGAATATAAATATAAATAAATATAAATATAAATATGGAATGGACTATGTGTGAAATTAAAATCACTTATTTACTCAAACACAGATAGATGAGACATGATACATTTGTATATTGGTGAGAACATTTCATAATTCAATGTCTGGCAACATCCTAGATTATTCTAGACTGCTTAATTCAGCCTAGCTGTTTTTAACATGGAGCTTCACTCCTGCTGGGAGAGATCACCTACTGCCTCATGCAGACAATGATGCAGCACTACTGGTTCTCAATGAAGAGCTTAACGCTCAAAGCATTTCTGTGGTGGACCATAAACAAGAAGGAGCAACACTTCTGGGGAACTGGGTCTTCTTTCACAGGAGTAGGGTTATCTCTAACCATAACCCTAACCATAGCTTTTAGGAGTAGGGTTAACCCTAACCTTAGTTTCCTAAGAAAAATAATTGGGTATAAGAGACCACAAATGTCTTGCTGACTCTTGGTTAGTGTTATCCTCTCTGCGTCACGGCTTAAATGTTGTTCATTTATGTCTGCCTTTATGTCTGCGGTTGTGTGAGAAGAATCTTTCATACCTCTTTAATAAAAAAGCAGATGAATCTGCTCACTTGTCTGCTCTGTGCTGACAGCAGTAACAGCAGGTCTACCAGAAAGCAGGAAGAAGCTGGAGGTGCAACCACTGTGCAGATGGAGGAGTGATGTGCCTCTGAGCAGACTAACCAGGGCAGAAGTCTCAAATCAAATCAAATCAGATTTATTTATATAGCGCTTGTTGCAACAGTTGTCTCAAAGCAACTTTACAATTGTCCGAGTCCAAGCCCCCAGTGATCAAGCCAAGGGCAACAGTGGCAAGGAAAAACTCCCTAAGAGCGTGAGGAAGAAACCTTGGGAGGAACCAAGACTCAAGGGGGGAGTCCATCCTCTTCTGGCCAACACAAATCATCACGGCAACAAAGGTCTGAGTTTGCTTTAACTACTACAGCGAAAAGAGGAGAAATCAGAGCTGTTCTTCTGCTGGCCTTCTGAGCTGTCATCTCTGGCCTTGTGTATGTGCTGCCCCCTCAGCTCTCACTCTTTTGCATTTCCAACATTTTAGCTGTTCTGTCAGCCCAAGGCCTTTGCAGCTGGCGTGCAACACAAGGACGCAGGACACAAATTACATAAGAGGAGAAACACAGGCTGTCTGACCCAAGAGAGTGGCTTACAGAAATCTGAATAATGAACACCAGCTTGCATGATGAATGCAATATGCTTGTAAGAAGTGAGTAGCACATGCTGGTACATTAGTAGGGAATATGTGGGAACACCAGCTGATACACCTGAGCTGAAGCAGCCATCGTGAAACATCACCTTTATGAAAATCACACCTTCATGATGATCACATCTTTATGATGAACATCACACCTTTATATCGAGCATCACACCTCTATGATGCTGTCCTTAGAAACCACTTTCTGCTAGGCTAAGTGTCAGTTGTTTAAGCACAATTGCAATATTCACTGTGTTGATGCCCGGTCAAAAATCATAATAAAAACTGTCCATGTTTACCATTCAACATCATCCATTTCGGAGTATTAAAATAACTCGTAGCTAAAACCATGTATTCCATGTGGAATAGTTCTCACCAAACAGTCCCAAAATGACCAAAAGCAACAACGTTCAGGCATGACTGGTGGGGTCTGGGACGGTAGCTGTCTGCTAGTGTTAACAGTCTGTTGGTGATACTGGACTGCTGCTGTTGCTCAACAGAAATGACTTCTGAGCTACAAGTTATGACACAGGAGGAGCCTCTGAAATGAGAGGTGTTAAACTCCTGCTGTCTTCTTTGAACCCTAACCCTGTACTAACACTAAACCTCTAATAAATTAATTACTAATCCCTCTAGTAACCATAATCCTTGACTAAACCCTCTACTAACCCCATCCCTCTACTAAACATGCTAATAACCCTAACCCTCTAATAAACCATCTTCCAACCCAAATCCTCTAATAAATCCTGTACTAAACCCTCTATTAACCCTAACGCTCTACTAAAGTCAACCCCCTAAAACTAACGTCTGCAGGAGATTCCACTGACCTTTCACCTCTGTCTCCTATAAATGGCAAAACCATCTTCATGCAAACTGCGAGCCATAACTCCAGCAATATGTAGTGATATGTGTTCTAACGCTTCGCAATATACAAAGAGCTGATGTATGATAAACACACAGCTGTGTAACGAGGCACCAACTGAGAGGCTCGTGTTGGATTCCACCCACAGAGAGCTGCAATAGAGTCTCACCACTGCCTGCTTTTGCAGAGACGTTCAGCAAAATCACATTTTGCCAGAACTTAAGGAAAATATTATTTGGATACAGAGGAAACGTAATCTAGGTATTGGGTGGTTCAAAGTGCATCTCCGAGTCCTTTCTATCCCTACATAGTGTGAGTCTGACATGGTGACAGTGTCCAGTGACCTCAACAAACAATTAGCAGCCGGAATTACTGCTAATCCTTCACCTCTGACCCCTGTAATTGCTTCCTATTGGTATGTGTTGCTGATATGCTGAATAAAAGTGCTTCACATGGTAAAGCAGTGGGGAGAAACACTTTATTGACCCCCTATTACTGAAATAGCACTACCTCTGTTGCAGTTATATAGACTGCCTCCACTGATTTCTGCTCTTGGGAGCAGTCTGGGCCACACTGACTGTTCTTTTGTCTCAGACTTGAAAGGCAGTGTACTGACAGTATAGCACACACAGGGGTCAGGGTGATGGTGACCCCTAGGGTTAGGGTCAGGATGATGGTGACCCCTAGTCCACAGGAGAGGACTGTACGAGCGAGTCAGACACTAATGGACAAGGGCAGGCATATGAAGGGTTAACCTGCGAGAGAACTAGATAACTAACCACCTCAGACAGGATGGAGGCTCCCACACTTATGTATGCGTGTGTAATGGGCAGAGAGCGAATGCTTGGTTAGCTTTAGTATTGTACAGGGAAATGATTACCTCAGTACAGTAAAGGTTATGGAAAAACAGCTGATATAGTACGACCAAAAGAAAAAGCCCTCATTAAGCACATAATTACAATAAACACATTAACCAATGTGAAGTCAAGGGGAGACATCCCATTACTGTGAGACCCATTATTTTGCAGATGTTAATGATGTGTGAATAACCAGAACATTCACACAACAAGCCATGGCTGACAACACTCTACACACAGTTTCATCAAATGATTTTCTTCCATATACAGCGCACCCACTGGCTTTCATTGCTACCCTTTAATTGGTCATGCAGCCTACAGGCCTCAGTGGAGTGTTACATTATTAAACAGCAGCTTATGGAATTATTAGACAGGGCCACACTGATGGTCGTTACACATTAATGCCGGTCTGGGTGAGGACAGGGTGAAACTGCATTGTGTGTCCTGGACTCTTACAGGTCAAGGTGAGCACAGTCACTTTTGTTGAGCTGAAAGATGAGGGCTAGCTGGACCCCCAGTGGAACACTGTACACACACACGCCTGAGGTGACCGTGGGTTAATGAGAGAGGGAAACCAAAACAAGGAGCAAGGCAGCATATTTCACTCCCCGCTGTTCGCCATGACCGAGTCCCTTCCACAGACTGCATACACAGGCAGCAGTGGAACCCTGATGTCCTAATTAAACAGAGTGGGGGTGCTGGGTGTTATTTTTAGAAGGGGTGGCCTCAATACCACCACACTTTTATTTGTAGTGAGGGAACGGTGTCTAAAGCCCTAGACAGTTACCCTCACTGCTAACACAGCAAGTCTGATGTGGACGTCCAGGGGCTGGGGTTAGGGTTAGGGGTTAGTGGTTAGGGTTAGGCTTGGCTGCCTGTGATTGGCTCACGGGTATAGATGAGCTTGGAGACTCCTAAAAAATATACCGGTAGCACTTTAGCTCTCTCGCTCTCTCGTTCTCACTCACTCTCACTCAGTCCCACTCTCTCTCGCTGACTCTCTCTCTCTCTCTCTCTCTTTCTGCCTGTTTCTTTCTTCCCTGGATCATTTCATTTGAAATAGTATGAATGGGATGTGTGTGTCCATGTATTGGTGCACAACTGTTTAGAAACTTCTCACTGTCTGTGTTAAATGTTTAAGAACGTGCTAGACATGCGGCTGCAGGTTCCTCTGGCCAGACGGGTTCCTCCCTTGCTCAAGCATGTGTGCTCTCGCCAGCCCGAGCCTTCAGAGCGCTACGTGCAGGCCACACATTCCAAGTGTGGAGGTTTCATTTCCATCCTGCAGTATATAGATACATACATCCTATATAACGTTGCATCCACGACTGACTGTGTTTTCTTTACCGTTATGAAAACAGTAGCTTCAGCAGAAGGGTTGGTGTTAGGATTAGGGTTAGGATGAAGTCATGCAGAATACGTGTCTGCAGATGGGTGTCCTTCTGTGTGACCTTCACCACATTCCTGTTCATAAACCGGGGCCATAAAGGATCCAGATGATGAATGTTCTTTGTCACTGCATTTCTGGTGTTGTTATAAGGGCTAGGTGTGCTTTAGACCGGCTGACTGGCTGATCTGCAGTGACAGTCTAAGCCTGACTAAGCATTTTGTGCACAGGCTGAACCAAGAATAATAAGAACTTTCTGCACACTCAAATTAGCAAGGCTCAGTCACAGGGAAAAGATTATGTTTATTGCCTTAACTGACACATGAATTAAAGAGTTACTGCAGTTCTTCAAACAGCCAAAAGCAAGCCAACCATGGGATGAAGTGCAGTGCATGGTTATCCCAGTGTACTACAGGACCCTGAGGGTTAATCCTAACCCAGT
>JAOYMR010000015.1:11808928-11823768 GCA_025802075.1 Tenebrosternarchus preto | reverse complement strand
CCCTCCCACTGACACACCCTCCCCACCCTTTTCTGCTGGCTCAGACCCAGCGCATGCCACTACAGCCGCTCTCGTGAGCAAAACGTTAAAAGTGCCGCGAACATGAGGGGCAGCGTGCAGAGGAGCACTGCAGTGTAAGCAGAGCACTAGAGGCACACAGGGTTTCAGTGTCAGAGGACAGTTTGGTTGGTTGTTTGGTTTTCTGCATCTTCCATTATGGTATTCGAGCAACACATTTTCTCTGCAAGGATTATCAGACGAACTGATCAGATCTCATGATCCTGTTACACAGCTATACCGCATCTATATGTAGCAAACCCACAGACAGGAGCCAGGGGAGGAGCCTTTCACCTGAGGCTTTTAATAATTTAAGCATTAAAAAAGCTTAAATTTGCACTGTAATATCTTGCAGAGGATTAAACCATCTGCAGTGGAATATACAGGGCTTTCACGTTTTACATGTAAACTCGGTAACAGAAAAGCCCTCATTCATTTCCTTTAAGTATGTCTTAAAATATATAAAAAGTATCCAGCTCCTAGGCTTCTGGGCAATTTCGACCCTAATCTAATCTAATCTAATCTAATCTAATCTAATCTAATCTAATCTTTGTGCTGTAAATGTTTAAAGGCACAGTGTTTATGTTGGGGTAAGTGAGGCAGGCAAGCACAATTCTGAAAGAATGGCGCGACGGATCACTGTAACTGAGCTCTGTGTTGCCGCGCTACCGTCCCCCTGGTGAAACAGATCCGACAGCAATTGCACACACAAACACACACACACACACACATGCGCACACACACTTCAGCGACATTGCAGAGGCAGGAGAGGAAGACACAGTTCAAACAGGTGTGGGACTGTGCAGCTGGAGCAAGTCCTTAAACAGAAGCTCCCACACAGGGCTTCATGCTGGCCTGCATGAACAAGCCGTGTTGGCATGTGCACAACCGGGAGGATGAACAGCTCTTGAAGACTAATGGGTAGCAGGGTTGAGACCTTAGATTTCACACAGTGCCTGTAATAATGTGGTCTTACATGAAATATCACATATTTTTCATAGATAAATGGACAATGTAAATAAATGGAACCTCCATTTAGCAGATTCCTCTCTATGTGTGAAAATCAGTCAGTCATTTTTTATTAGAAGAGGCTTAATTCAGTCTTTCCTGCACTGTGAGAACCGGACTGGCCTGGAACTGGATTAGACTGGAATGGACCGGACTGGAAAGCCAAGCTCAGTCCTAGTGTTCTCCACTTCTGTAATGATGTTTGGATGTCATTCAACTTCCCAAGACACCCTCAACTGCACTTCCTGGTCATGTTCACAGCCGTTATTTGACTCTCTAGAATAAACTCGCTGACATGTATTGAAACGTGCCCTTGTGTCCCCAGAATTGGAAACAACTCCAAATCGAGGCCAGGAGCGCGTGACGTCTTTAACTGGCGACCCTACGGCCTAAATCCCTCTCTCCCCGACGCAGCTGTTCATGACAGCTACAAAGGGAAAGGGAGTGGGGTCATGCAGGGAGGCCAATTCTCACCTTCCAGAATGTTCCTAGAACTTATACTGCTAGGAGCAACATACAGACCAGAATAGAGCATCATACATGGACCAGAATAGTCCAGTCAACAGCTGAGCACTGTCACAAAGAAAAAAAATCCACTCATGATGCACAGGCCTAAATCAATCAGGGAGAAACTCCAGCAGACCTGAGCACTTGTCCTCCGGACCCACCGGCACATCTCACACCGTCCAGAGACAGAAGATCAGCGACAGATAGTAATGGACATGCTGCAGCTGTGCTTCATAAATTAGGCTGTAGGTATGGGTTTGGGTGGAGAGGTGTAGCGACAGGTGGCCACACCACCTTCAGGAGCCTTGTGGTTGTGTGCACACTCGCATTAGCGCTATGTGCACACGGAGCTGGAAATATCAGCACAGTCGCTCCAGCATTCCAGCTACTTCTCCGTTGGCAGGATCAGATGCCCTGTGATCCCCCCTGTGATCCCTCCTCTAGCTCTCTATGGAAGACAGCTGAACACCCCACCCTTACTCCCAAAGGTAAGATGATCTGCAAGTGCTCTATCCCTAACCCCAACTCTCAGACCCCAGTGCTCTATCCCTAACCCCAGCTCTCAGACCCCAGTGCTCAATCCCTAACCCCAGTGCTCTATCCCTAACCCCAGCTCTCAGACCCCCGCGCTCTATCCCTAACCCCAGCTCTCAGACCCCAGTGCTCTATCCCTAACCCCAGTGCTCTATCCCTAACCCCAGTGCTCTATCCCTAACCCCAGCTCTCAGACCCCAGCAACCTCTCTGCTGGCCAATCTCCAGATACGACTGGGATAGTTAGGGATCATTTTAATCCTAACTATGACTGAGTTACTGTTAGGATTAACTCTAACCCCTAACCCTGACCCCAACTCTGCCACAAAATAATATTTGCTAAGCAGTTGGAGTGTTTTAAGACCAATGAGATCTTAAAGTTCTTGATTTGTTTAATGAGTCTTATTTACAGCAGACAGACTGATGTTTATTCAGAAATGTCAAGCTATCTACTTTCCACTCTTACCACATAGCACAACCTCTCTCTCTCTCTCTCTCTCTCTCTCCTCTAGGCATGCAGAACATGTTCCAGGAAGCCAATAACAGAAATAAAAGTGTTTAAAGGGTTGGGGGTTATTGCAATTAGAAGAGGAAAAGGGGAGCATAGCAAACAGTGGAGGAGTGAGAGAAGGAAATAGGCTTAGCCATGCCAGGTCATAAGTACTGGACTATAAATATTGGGACTGACCAAAACCAGCGCATGACCTCACTGCCCTGTCCAGAGCATGTGACCTAGTTTTCTGGTTAACCCTAACCCTAACCCTTAATCCTAACCCCTTACCTCTAACCCTAACCGCCTTAACTCTACCCCTTACCCATAAACCTAACCCCCTTACCCTTAACCCTTACCTCTAACCCTTAAGACTTACCCTAAGCCCTAACCTCTAACCCTAATCTTAACCATATCCATAAGTGGAAGCAGTCCTATGGTACATGAATTCATCTAGAAGAGAGATGCAGGAAGCATATTTTAAATGTTCATGTGTAACGTTACAGGCTGCAGATCCAGAATAGATGGAGCACTGCTCTCAGCTCTGTCCTAGTTTGGGCTCCTCGGCTGAACATTACATGAGCAGCACAGACCCAGTCATAATGCCACTATCAAACTACATATCTGAAAATACCCTCTGTGACGCAGCAGGGAGAGAGAGAGAGAGAGAGAGAGAGAGAGAGAGAGAGAGAGAGAGAGAGAATGTGGGAAGGCAGAGAGAGGACCGGGGACAAATGAGTAAATCACTAGGAGGGTTAGAGAAAGGGATGGTGATGTCTCACCTGATAGCCAAGAGACAGCAGAGAGAAGAGAGGAGAGAACAGGGAGGAGAGAGCTGAGCTCAGCAATCCAGTGCTGGAGTCTTCAGACTTCATCACTCAAGTGTAATTCAGTTGCTCAATGATTCAAATGCCTTTTAGAAATCTGTTTTTGGTGTGAACGATGTGGTAAAGCAGGTGCTAGTAACACCAAAGTTGGGGTTTGATTCACAGAGAGCATACACTTATAAATAAGCCCCTCTCTATAAGAACATCACCAAAATACAGATGTCAGCGTAGCCCTACAAGACTGATAAAAGAGCATTCAGTCAAAACAGTTTCTGATGGCACGTTAATGTCTCAGGCTGTTTTAGCACTTCATTTATTCCCTTAAAAATGGTAGTAAAATGTGTCCCCAGGACCTGGCAGTCACTGGGTATGAATGTACACCATTTATACACTAATACTGCAGCACTCATTCTGTTTATACACTTACTAAAATAGATGGAAGCCATAACCCACTACAAATTTGATGGACATTTGGCTTGGGAAGACTAGAGAATGTAAAGGTTTCCTGCTCTGTGTGGAAGGAAAATGAGAAAAAAAATGCATGTGGGGGTTTGGGTCTTATCTGACCAGGTAATGAATAAACCATTAAAGAAAATGTGTTACATTCTGTTGAATTATATAATGGTATTTTATGTAGGTGAGATTAAATATTTCTAGAAAAAGTATGAACCACACCCCCGAACACTAAACGCTTACTTGTCCATTTCAAAATCAGTCAAGCAAAGTGCCTAGGGGAAAACTTCTGATAGTGACATGCTTGCCAACACCGTGTGAGTTTACTGTCTTCTTTGTCACCCTGTGTGTCCCCTCTTCCAACCCACAATGCAGAGAGGCAGACAGACAGTCAGACAGGACTAATAGAGAATGTCCACATATTATCAGTTCAGATCCATGATGTGTCATGTGCTCAGTCCTTCCATGCTCTCCAGAGGGAGGACCTCTGCATGGAAGCTACCATGGCCAGCCCTGTATAGTCCTCAGGGCACCATAATGAGCGCACACTTCCAGTTCTTGATGCCATGAGAACTACAACTTCAGCCCGAAGCGGCATTCAGTTGGGCCATTATCCCCAAAGAACGTCAAACAGAATTCATATTTAATTAAAGGTCATGTGAGCACTCTTCCATGGCCACTGATATGAACAGAAAGATTGTGCAGATACAGCAAATAACACTGACAAATTTAGATGCTGTCCCTGGTGGTAACAGATGGCAAATATTTTAGGATTATACTAAGAATCATACAGTATTTGATATGAAAAAAATCTACTTTTACAAATTTTATAGGTCACTAATCATTCACTTAGTGTTCCTTGTGCCAAATCTGAACTATCTGATTCTAACCCTCATAAAATTCAGCTGGAAAGTGGAACAGTATCCTGTTAACTGCTCTCACCTGCGGCTCTTGTAGTGTCCTACAAAGCCAGTTTCATAACACTCAACATAAGAAAACACTGTAAACAATGTAAACCATGCACAAATGGATGCAGTTGGCACACAAACATACAATCATGCAAACGTCTTTGAACTTTTCCAAATGTTTCCAAAGTTGCAAACTAGCTTTTTTAAAAAAATAACAACCAAGTTGGATCAAAGTTATTTTGAAGTAAATTACTTTAGAATAATTGTAAACCTTGTGCAGAGATTATGCATGTGCATTAACTCCTGAGGGACCAAATATGCTTACTGACTGAAAAACTAGCCAACACTGTAGCTCCTCTTGAACTATACAATGAGAGAATCTTCCTAAACAGAATCCTGTGAACTCCCAACAAACATCTCAATTGCACTTCTTGGTCCCAGATCCACTTTATTCTTTACCCCTCTTCAGCACATGCCCAGGACCTGCACAGGCATCTGTTCACCAGCTCTGCAGTGGGTGTGTGAAAGCAGAATCAATAGCAATATCATCCTCTTACAGTCCCATCTGTTTCAGGAAGCCCCGCTGCCAGTCTGCTAAAACATCTCCTCTCTAATTGGTTCCAACCCCACTCTGAAAATGGGTCACTAACCCCATCCTCTTGGGAAAAATGCCACTAACCTCACCCCTCACAGAAAATGAACCATTTTGGCAAGACAGCTGAAATATATGCTGGCTTTGCCTCTGGGGGGGTCTGATGTGTGAACTCATACTTCCTAGATGCTCCAGGGTTCTGATTAATGACTGAGGAATCTATTCCAGCACAGGTCAGTTTCACAGTCTGCCACTGAACTTGGATGAAATCACACCTCTTCACTGGATCTGATGTAGACCATGAGCCAAAAGTTTGGAAACAACACAAACTTTTATTTCATTTGCAAGATAATTACTTCTAAGCACAGAACAAAAGGGTTTCAACTAACTGTTGTGCATACTTAAATTATACATTAATTTAAAATGTTTCCTTTAGTTTTAAAAATTGACCAAGGTATTTATGATGTCAGCAGGCATATTGCTGATATGGTCTACCTAGCCAGCAGATGTTCTTCTGGTAGTTTTCTGGTAGACTGGTGGAACGTACTTTTCTCACTTAGCAGTGAAAGGAGCTGGACTGCTAAGATCCAGTTATTCTGAGAGGCAGACCATTTTACTGTAGCAGACCATTTTCTGCAGTGTACCCTTTTACAGGAATTTGGTAAAAATGTTTCTTTTGAGAAGGAAACATCCATGAAGTCAATACACAGCCTCCAGTAGTTTCCACCTCCCTTCTTTCTCGGACACGTGAGGCTGTGTTCAGGTGAACCTGAGGAGTCATAGTGGTTTTAGATTTCACATTTGAGATATGAAAGTCAAGTCTCTGTCTACTAACTCCCCTGCATGCAACTCCAGATTAAATCATTCATTGGCTGTTTCTGTCCGCATGTCCTTTGCATGTCTGCCAGGAGCTTCATTCTCCAGCATGCACAGACGCTCTTGCATCTGAGCCATAAAGCTGATGCCACAGGGTTAGTTCTTCAATGTCATGCCCTTCCAAAAAGGAGTAAGGATTACATAACATGTATAACATTATTCTGTATATAAACTACATAACATGTATATATATATATGTGTGTATTATGTATTATGTATATAAACTGAGCCCATGGTTACTTATTTAGAAAAAGAGCTCCAGTCACTGAGCACATGGTAACTCATCGAGAGCGGCTCCCTGAAAGAATTTCTCTTTCCTGCTCCAGGCAAGTGGCAGTGTCCACTGCCATGAGTCAACCTATTCATATTGACGACTCACTCAAGCTTTTCAAATCAGTGATGATTAATCTTTTGGTAATGTTCTAGGCTAAACATATCATTTTTCCTTTTCAAGCACTGCAGCTGTTACACTTGGATGAAAGACCTTCCTATGTGAGTGATTCAGACGTGCGACAACAAAGGGGAGGAAAAAAAAGTCACCTTGTTTTGGGTAGAGAAACAGGACCAGCTAAAGCGCCACCACACTGCTGCACAAGCTCCACAGTCCACTAACCCCTCAACATGAGCTTACAGATATGGTCCTTACACACAGTATCTGGGAGTCTTGTTATTTGTGATCCTTAGCCCATTGTCCATAGCTTCTTTTATGTGGATCAGCTAGAAACGTGCATGAATGCTGTATAGAGCTTTTAAAAATATATAAGTTATAAACTTTGCAGATGCTGTTTACACATGCAGTGATACTCCGTCAGCAGCATCACTGTAAAGCATGAAGACATCATCTCTCCTTGTTTAAGTCAAGAATAACAAAGCCAAATATATTTTATATACAAGTATAACAAAGTCAAAAATATTTTATATTCATACTTAACCCAGTTTCATGTTAAACTGCCCTTCTCCACTGGATCTCTGTGTGCTTACTACACGATAGAGAGAAGAGAGAGAGCCAGAGAGACAGCAAGAGGGAGAGACAGAGAGAGAGACAGAGTGAGGAGAACACAAACAATTCCTCGGGCTGACTCAGTCATTGATAAAACTGCAGCTTAAACTTAATGTGCATGAGCTGCTATAACCTTTCTCCCGGTCTCTGCCTTTTTATGCTGAAACGGTCTCCTGCGTGGGTTTATGTCGCTGGCTGCATAAAATCCTTACTGTAACAAAATTTTTCTGCACATACAATGAGGTTGACAAGTCACCAAATGCATTTCCTCCTTTCTCACAAGCAAATAAGACATACAAAATAAGAACGAGTCATATGTAGCAAAATAAAACGAAGAAAATCAAACCAATAAATCAGTGCTTAGGCAAGCTAAGCTGCATAGTAGTAGCTAAGTTACCCTGACAAAACACTACAAAGTAACCTAACTCCGATCGGTTTAAAAATGTTCTAGCTACTTATTGATAAGGGACATCAGGTGACAAGCTAGCTGGGGGTTACGGTTGCTGAGTTTATGTACAACTACATTTACACACACGTTGAGATTAGCCAAACGCTATGCTGTTATATCACAACCATACACATTATTACAGAAATTTACTTACCATCTTAGTCACTCTATCTACAAGGGTCTGTACTTTTTCAGATGTAAAACGAGTCATTTGTTCAGACATGTCTGTATCCAGTCTGTTCACTCCCGTCCTTTCCATGTGCTCAGCACGCGCATCGTTTGCCTACAGTTGCTCCCGGGTTTGACGTCATAAAATTGCTGCGCTAAGACTTTAAAGTGAACATTTCTAAACACACACTCAATACTCAAACAAGATAAATTTTCTGGATAAGCCACGATAAATACTAACGAGAACCCGAAACGCTAAATAATATTTACATTAACTGTGCGCTCCAGTTTTGATGCAATTTCCTGTATGCCGCGATTACCAGCATCCTCTTCAGTTCCCTACTAGTCTTCTTATAAACGCAAACTGCTAAAACAACATATTTAATAATATATATATAATAAAAAGTTATATATAATAAATATTTCTCATTGTTTGCTTATTGGTGATTTATTCCGTCTAAAACTTTATACACTGCACAACAGTAAGTCCTAAATTACAATATCGAATTGTTAAGTGTCACAAGAGCAGAAACATTCTGCGGTTTTTCAGCAACAAGGTGAAGACCCTACGTACACTAAACATAGGATATTGTACCTGAAAATACTTGGAAATCTAGAAGATATTTAACTGTGGCCTAATTAGCTATTAATGTTTTAAATGTGAATACATGAAGCATTTTCAGTATCACTCTTGATCAACCTATTAAATAAGAGAAAAGTTCTATTTGATATTAGCCAGAAATCTTACAGTATAACACAAGTAGCATTACCAACCCTAACAGAAGCTTTTGGTTTGTTTTTATTAAACAAATATGACTGAATACAGACTAACAGAAGAGCCATTCACTTTCAAACTTCCAAAACTATAAATGAGTATTATGAAATAAGCCTATAAATGAGTTATGAAATAAATCCTGATGCCAAAACGTTACTGACCACTCACCCCAAAAGAACAGTGTCCCTGTGGGGAATGTGTGTCACACAAAAGGTTTTAATCAGTCTTCTGCTATACACCTGCATCAGTGTGGACAAGAAAAGGAACAGAAGAAATCATTGAATTTAAATTGGTATAAATATTCATATATTTAATAAGGAAAGACGCGAGTATTCTGAGGTGAACTGAATTAGAACGAGACTAAAGATCCACAGTACTCAAAGATGTTCACACACTAGTAGCCTATAAATGAGCTTTATCCCTTCTTGTTTGTAATAGCCTGTGTATATAAGTGCTCACTGCAACATTAGACTTTATTATTCAGCTTCCACGATCATATTAGATTCCACGATTCAGCTTAACTAAAATGACATGGCCAGTGAAAGAGCCTGAAGCTTTCTGATCGATACCATAGTGACAGCACACCCCACACATCGATACTATAGTGACAGCATGCCTTACACAGCAGCTGACCAGCAAAAGCAGCATGCCTTATGCAGCACCATGGTTAGTCTCACCTGTATTTGTGTTTTGAAGTAAAGTCCTGGTGTGCTATCAGGTAGTGAGTGAGTTTTAAGGCAGGACCACCTCAAACCTCTGATCAACAAACTGGTCACAGAATAAAAACTAAGCAAGGCATGATTAGTCAAACAATTTATAAAGAAATGTATTATTGATTCAGAAATCAATACAGTATCTGCAAATACATATGCACAAATGTACAAAATTTACAAAAACACTCCAAAAAGCAAACATTAAGACCAGCAGTAAACGGTACTGCTGCCCATTTCATTAATAAAAAATAAAATTAAATACAAATAAATCAAATGTCAATTGCAAAAAGTTGACGCAGTATAACTATATAAATCAATGTCCGAGTTCAACAAGGATGTTGAGTAATCACCACGCCCACAGCGGTCCTGAATATTCGCAATCACCACGCCCACAGCGGTCCTGGATATTCGTAGTCACCACGCCCACAGCGGTCCTGGACGTTTGCAAGCCTCTGAACAGCAAGGAAGACTTCAGGCAGATCCTTGCCCCAACAGTTCAAGAGTTGCTTAACAGCTCCAGCCTCTGCTTTAAATGTTCACACTTTCTCCTAAGCTGCTCTTTCGTGGATACGAGTCTCTGCTCCTCAGTCTGCAGGTTAATGATAAACTCGGTCGCCTTTTTGAGTATGACCACTTTGGCCGCTTTCTCGTTATTTGCTACGTCTGGAATTTCGTCGCGTAACGCGAAAAAACTCAGTTTGAGTTCATTCCTTCTCTGTCTTTCAAGCACGTTATGAGTCCTTCGCTTATCGTAGTCCTCCGAGTCCGATGTTTTGGGACTCGAGCATTTTCGATTGTGGCTAATTTGTTTAAGTACTCTGCTGCTGCTCTCGAGCTTAAGCCTCTTGACTGCATGCTGCTCGCTTCTCGTAGATGGAGGAGCAGCGTAATTATGCTGATGAATGTTGACGTGACATCGCTTCAAGACGACTGGGCTTTGTGTCGGGTCAGATTCAGACTTCTTGGCCGACTTTCTTTTCTCCACAGTTACCACGTCTATTTCCTCATCTTCATCTAGCAAGAAAAAAAAAAAGAAATCAGCTTCGATGCAATTTGCAGTCTAATCCCCACCCTCTCCCTTTAACGGCAGCTTAGAATTCTACTTGTTCAGTCAGCACAGTCTCCACCTCTAAACATTGCTAAAGGGAGGAGAGTCTGGCGACCAAAGATGGACCCGCTTTAACGGAGTGTAGCTCATATATATGCAAATCGGGCGGTGATGCCTTTAAACTGCACTGTTGAAAAGAATCTGAAGTAGAAATCATTGTGCCTTTAAAATTCCTCATCCCATAGCTCCCTCTTCCAAAAAAAAGTCATAAAATAAAAACCATTACTTACCAGAATCACTATCACTACTGCTGCTTCCACTGTTAGGTGGAGTATCCAGCGGTAAAGTCGGTGTGGAGTTCAGACTTAATTTGGAGCAGTCAGTCAGTGGAGAGAACACCACGGACGGGTCTACACATTCCGACGCAGAGGCGTTAATGTCCTGCAGGTAGCAGTGGTTTGAACCATGCCGACAGGGGTTACTTTCTGTAGACTCGCTTTTTGATGACTCTATCCTTGCGTTCTGAAGTGACGCTAATCTCTCGGATACTACCCTTTCTATTTTAACTGCTGCGGAAAATCCGCTCCACATACAGTCCTGAATGATGATTGACTTCAGAAAAGACTGCGAGTAGTCCCCGTCGCAGATAAAACTATGACTGACTACGTCGTCCCCGAGAAATTCTGTGACCATCTCCAGCTTGTCAACAGTTGAAGGAAACGGGTTCGATATAGATGGTCGCCGGCTTGGAGAGAGCGGGGGTGTCGGCAATAATTCAAATTTCTTCCATATATCCTCACTGGGTGCCGGCGGCTGGGGTTGACGGTGTTGTTGGTTATAGAAATCCTCATCCTCGTTGTCGAAATAGAAGTAGGGCTGGAAGGAATCGTAGTCGTAGTCATAATTCTTACTTGCCATACCTGAATTCAGCGGCATGGCTGCCTAAAAAGGAAAATGGTTCATGTTTAAATTCTTAATCATTCACACCAGGTGATGTTTCTAGCATTTGACAAGACACCGGCACCACCAACCTTGGGGTGGGACGCTTCGTCCAATAATCAAACTAGCAGGGACATTTGCCCTAGACATTGACAAACGTATACTGTTTAGAATACCAAGCTAATACCCGAGCGCAAACTGTAAACTACACCATAAAAAGAAGTAATATTCTGAGAACCATTAAAAAAAATAACGGCTACATTAAGATACAAAAATAAGACTCATAGACAACTGAGCATTCTTCCAACACAAAAGCCTCAATAAATGACAAGAAAGTGCAAACAATCAAATAAATGAAAATGAGATTATCGTAACGTCTTGATAGGCAGCGGACAAAACATACCGTAACGGGGGGGGGGATTCAAAAACGTATTCCGCTGCCCTGCTAACTGAAAGTAATTCCAAAATGGAAGTTCACTGTACCGGCTTTTACTAAATTCTTCAAGCACTACACGCGCTCCACTAGAGCGTGAGCGCAACCGTGATTTCCTCCCGCCCCGCTCGTCATTGACAGCAAGATTTCCAACAGCTGAGTTTTACTACGGATTCTCAGGTTTTCTTTAGTCGAGATTCATACGCCACACGATGCCGTTTCCCGCCAATATGATCATTGCATAGTAGATCTAAATGAGAACAAACACATTTTCTTTCCCCTCGACTGAGCAGCATCAAAGACCAAATAATGTCGGACCGTTCCTTTGTTTTTTGTTTTTTTTAATCGTGTCGGATTGGTTTTAAAAATATACATGGGACTATATTCTCCAGCGCAGTTATCAATGCGTGATAAACTAGGGGTGGAGCTATAAAACTACAAGGTGCACAGGCACCGAGAGTAACTACTTTAGCAAACGCTAATGTAGAGGACAGCATGGATTCTATGAAAACTCGCTTACATAAAAAACAGTAATGTTTAAATAAGGAATCATTAAAAACACGTAGTCGTACTATATTACTTAAATCGTCCAAATATTAAATATAATTTATTTTTAAGTATAAATATAGTCTATAATATTGTAATTCTGATGGTATTACAACACTTTGAACATTGCTGTCTTCGTCTGAGACGTCATCTTTTAGCATTACTAGTTACTGCGAACTGCTTGTGAAATTAACTGCAAACTGCAATATGAAATTAATGTAAGACTTGGTCTCAATAGGCAGGGAGTTGATGTCCTCTTTGAAATGTGGTTAGGGTGGTCCCTCTAGTGGATATGATGAATAACATTCGTAATACTTTATGAAGCTGGGTGGATCACAGTTGTCTAATTAAAGATTACCACAGACAGAAATAAGTTTTTAAAAATATGCTATAAAATATAAAATATTTATTAGAATAATATATTCAATATCAAATATATAACTTATTAGAATAATAAATATATACAGTAATATATCAAATATAAAATATTATACAATAATGTCAAATATATAACATTAGAATAATACATGTGTAAAATACATAACATATTACAAGAATAAATATATGCAGTAATATATAAAATATATATCATATTATTAAAATTATATATAATGTAAAATACATAACATATTACAATAATATATACAATAATATATCAAATAAATGACATTTATTATTAGAATCTTGATACAAATAAAAGTGCATAATAATAATGGCACAGCTGTATAGGGAGTTATTTCAGGGGGTAGGACTATACAAACTGTGTAATGTATGCATATGATTTTAATTATATTCAAAAAAACTATTACTAATATTCCTGGAATGATGTATAAACGCTCAGCGTATCCATGGAAAGGTCATTCCACAGATCCAGGGATGAAATCAATTCCCTGTAACTGTCATAGGGAAATGCACCGTAACAGTGGTAAAAGAGTCATTTTCAGTACAGATGATCAAAGTGTGTACACAGTGTGTTATAAACTGATCACCATACAGTCTTAATATTTACTGCTTCTCCTTACAGGATAAATAATATTATATGAAATTGTTTTACAAGGTATTGAACAACTATAGTTTGCAGAGAAAGATGTAATGCACCAGGTGTTTCCAGCATAGTTTTGTTTGGGTGGTCATGGACCTCTGTCTTCAACCTCATCTTAATTTTGTTTGGGTGGTCGAAAAATGCGTGTTGTGTTCATTCTTATTGTAACGGTGGGCAGTGTGCAAACTGTTAAGATTATAGATTACCCCTTACACATTTGACATTTTCAAAATCTAACAATCATAGGTCATCCAGTGTATGTATCTTTACATTAGGCTTGTGTATTAATGTGGTGTGTGTATAATCACAGCTGCTTTCTAAATCTCTTAATCCATAGTTAGAAAACATCCAAAGGAAGGAGTAAGAGGTCCCAGGAATAAGAACACTCATCCCACTCCAGAAGAGTGTAATCCCAGGAACACTACACCCTCAAACTCCTGTGACAGGAAAATGAATATCTAAATTTCAACAATATAGTATTGACTGAATATTTTAGGCATGGTTACGGGTTAACACTTTTTAGACTGGGTTAGGGTTGGGTTAACACTCTTTAGACTGGGTTAGGGTTGGGTTAACACTCTTTAGGCTACGCTATCAGTGATGATGGGCCACATCAAGCTACCTGGTGCATGCCATTTTTAGCCAGGGACAGGGCTGTGCAGTTTGGGCTTAGGGTTTCTGAGGGCAGGATACATAGTAGTTTAGTGGGCAGATACTATGAGATTTCTGTTAAAGGAAACTGACTCAGGGCCAGACCCTAACCCTAACTCCCAGACTGGGAGTGCTGACCCACAGCATAGATGTGCTCTACCACCCTGACGCCCTCTATACCTCCTACATCATGATTGGTAGTCATGTTCATATTTTGCTCTGGGCTTTCATAAAGGCCTGAAGCAGCTGAACAAATGTCCTACCGCCTGGTAGTGTTACCACCTGTGTGGGACACCGTTCACAAAAGAACCAGAAACAGGCCTGAGGGTATTTGAGCAGTGGGACCTGAAGCAGACATGAAAAAGGACATGAAGCAGAGTGAATAATTTTCCTGTGTTTTAGTCATATTTGAAGGAGTTGAGACAGGAGGAGTGGGATCAGTTAGTGATAGTATGGCAGGTCTCCAGTTACTTCAGGCTAATCTGGAGTTTCTTGCCAGATCTAAGAGAGTCTGGCACTGTGGTCTGTTGCTCGATGTCACTGCAGACCCACAGTTTCACAGCAGAGGGTGTGCTATTTAATTGCTAGTTTCACTGCCTTTGGTTTTGGAAGTTCAACAATGTCCAAAGTTAACAGATTGACCAGCCCCAAACCGGACTGACCAGCACTAAACCGGACTGACCAGCACTAAACCGGACTGACCAGCCCCAAACCGGACTGACCAGCACTAAACCAGACTGACCAGCACTAAACCGGACTGACCAGCCCCAAACCGGACTGACCAGCACTAAACCGGACTGACCAGCCCCAAACCGGACTGACCAGC
>JAOYMR010000015.1:11780249-11792555 GCA_025802075.1 Tenebrosternarchus preto | reverse complement strand
TCATAAACACAAGGAGTTCAGTGTGCAGCTATTCTGGCTGCATAGCAGTGACAGAAGGACCCTTCAGCTATGTGTTCTAGCCCCACATGCTTGTCTGATAGGCTTAAGGACAAACATCGTTTAAGTGACGCAACAAGCTCTAAAAATACAAATTCAAGTGAAACAGAAATGAAAGTCTAGAAGCCCCTTTTCAACAACTCATCCAAACTCTTGAAGTTCATTATCTTCAATAAGGCTTTGTCACACACTGTCTCACACACTCTCTCTAACTGTGTATGTGTGTGGTCTCTAATGCTCTATAAGACTGTGCAGAGAGATAATGAATGTCGGTTACTGGGGGTGGTCAGACTATACCAGCTCTCATCACAATTATCCTGACTATTTTTTGTTGCTAAATACAACGGTTTTATTTGATGAGAGTTAGGGTTAGGATTAGGGTTAGGGTTAGGATTAGGGTTTCCCCTAAAAAGCTTATATAGTATAGTATTTCTATATAGAAAAAAGAATATAGAAATGACAAATATTACAATTACAATCAGAAAAGGGAATTTATTTTCACATTATATTTATGGGTTTTTGCACCACTCCTGAGAGAGGAAGCTGCAAGTAGTATTAGGGGCTGCCTAAAGGTTTAGGTCAAGGATACATTTACCGTTAGGGTTAGGGAAAGCTTATTACAACAGTAACATTAAATTAGCGTAGATTAGTTAAACATTGGCATACATATCTATAAATGACTCATAATGCATCCGCCAGCCTACACATTTGAATAAAATATTGCCAACAGCTTACTTGCATTGCTAAAGTCAATGTAATTTTCAAAAAGCAAACTGGCCTTGTGTAAGACTCTCCATGGAAACAATCACCCCATCCTAATTTGATAACAACATGCTACTTAACTAAACTGCTGTCATCTACATGTCTGTGCATTTAAGTACATTCCAGGACTGTGCAGTTAGACAGCGAGGAGGTGGGCATCCAGTAAAAACCATCATACAGGCCCCTGTAACTACTAACCTGTCTGCAGATCTTGGCACCTGATGTAATGTGATATTTACACTGAATGTCAAATTAATGGAGACAGTTACTCAGAAACACAATTAATCTAGACATGATGTTTTAACATAAAAGTTGCACATGCCACAAATTAAGCATTTATTTCCTTAAATAACATGGTATTACATTCAAACAAACCATTACCAGGATTATGAACTACTGACAAGATTTTAAGCAAAAGGAAATATTTAAATTGCTATTGTATCCTCGTTATATGACAAGTCCTGTTACAAAATATCAGTTTTATATAATTATGGCATTAGATTAAGACTTGTCATTATCAGAATAATTATGATAATAGACGAATCAAATTGTAAATAATAACGATCTAGGTCGAAGTAATTACATAATAGTGTATCACCTGTATGAACATTTCTAAATGTATTTTAGAAGAAAATCTGTTTTTAAAAAGCCAATGCCACAGAAGCTAATACTACTTCTGATTTTTAAAAATGCTACGCTTTATTTTTGCATCATTATTGTGAGAGACCGTAAACAAAAATAAGGGCGCTAAAACTAAGGCGTTCTAAAACCAGCCCACCCACAAGTGTACGTTCATCTCACGCCAACAAAGTTTGACCCATGTTAGAGAATGCACACTTTAATCAGCTGTTGATGTACATACAGACCATAATAATTTGCTACTCCTGTTTACAGGGGCCGACGATGCGATCCAGTTTCGGGAAACAATTCTCATGATACATACTTCAGTACTTCATTAACCTATATTGTTCATCTTATGCAGGCTGTCACACCAGAAAGCCTTTTGATATGTAAGTCGATACATCCTGAGGGAGAGGGCATGAAGTTGCGGCAGCGCCTCCGTTCTGGAAACCTATAATCTTTAGCATACAGCAAAGGATGGCTAAACCTTCGCTTTTTATAAAGACATAGCGTGACACTTCAGAAAAAAAACATCACAATACTCACTTGACTTTAATATACAATATTATCACTTGCCTGTTCGCCGAGATCGATGGCTATGTTGGTAATTGCCAACGGCACAAGGAATCGGATGAGAGGCCAGTAATGTGTGAGAGCCGGGAATTTCACCATTTCGCCGGGATGACAGCGCTGCGAACATCTGCTGTTTGGACCGAGGAAGATGAGAAGCCAGTTGCTACCGAAATTATGTGGATGTGGTATTATATGAAGTGATGTGGATATTATCTAGCAGAAATCCAGCGAGCTCAGGTCCGTCCCTACCCTCCTACACAGCACAGCATCATAAACAACATACTGCATGGGAAAAGAGGAGGGCCACCAGAAATTTCTGCTGACGGTTTCTCCATTGTTCATCCATCTGTGGAGTGAAAAATAAATACGTAATATCGCGTTGGAAAGTTGCGATAATAAAGAGAAAGCAAGTCTTCTCTCTCTGGGTTTATGCGATGCTTAAATCAAAGCCGAAATGTAGTCGGTTTGCCGTTATTTTGCGGTAGATGGCCTCGCAGATAACTGCTCTTAAATCATCATCCAGTCCAAAAACGGCACGTGGGGGTCGACACATGAAAGCCACTCCTCTTCCAGACGTCACTGTGTTCGCTGAACGATCATTCTGTCAGTAAAAACAAAACACGCACAGTATCCCAACTTACCGCAGGAGTCGCGTGACAAAGACGACGTGAATGATCAGGTCAAATACCAAGCAAGATGGCAATCATTATATTTAGTATATGTAATCTTAATCTTATCCTTACTACGATATATTGAAATAATGTGAATAATTAAGAACGTCCTAATTTAACACAAAATCAAGGCTGTCTACAAAAACACGTTATGTGTGAATGATCATAAAACCAAAATATAGGATAAGCGTTTTGATTTATTGGCTGCCTGATCGATGATGAATGCGCATCGTATGGTCTACTAGGCACCTATTAATACCTATTAAAAGCACTGTGCGTTAATTCTGCAAATAAAATCAGTCATTTCATGGTTTCAGTCACCATCACCATAGGTTGTGAATGCAATCACCATCACCATAGGTTGTGAATGCAATCACTATCAACATAGGTTATGAATGCTGAGTCTTGCTGCACACTGAGGGATCACTGCAAAATTCATCCAGTAATACAATGGCCATATGCACATAAAAGCAAAAAAATAACAAATAAAATTTTTTTTAAAAACCCCACAGAAAAAAAAAACATTCTGTGGAACCTTCCTGTTATAGGGTACCAAAGAGCATACTAACAATAAAATGTACTGCATTTTAACCTGGACTCTAAAATTTAGACATTGAGTCCTTACTGAAATTACACTTGTTCACATTGTCTTAGTGCTACTGTAAACTCACAAACGCCCTCCTGTGGATGAAACCAGACATGGCGTAACTGTGACATGAATATCACGGAAACGTCACAGTCTTTCTGACAGGTTTCTCTGCCAAACATTTCCAGCACACCCTCCTGACATGTTTGGGTCTGCCAGGTCTGTGTACTATTTATCTGGGGGAGGCATCTAACATTTGATTAAAGACGCTGCCGATTACAATGTGGTAGGTGTCTAAGTTGGGAAGCTTTTGTAAAAAATTTACAACGTCCCAAGTAGGTACATAAATAGATGCCATTGTAACAGGCAGGGCCTGTAAATTACCAGACCATCACAAAGCAACCATTGGGGTCTAATAATTTCTGTTGGCTCGAATTTAATATCTTTGTGGCTGATAAGGGCTACTCCCCTCACTCGCATAGGATACTAAAAAGGATTTTTTAATACAAGAGATCTCTTTATGGTGATCTCTATATTTAATACATGAGATGGAATATATGGTGAGTTTCCTGTAGAAAGATTGTCAGCCTGAAGGTGCTTGAGTTGTGAGAAGACATTACTCGCCTTAACAGGATTGTGATCAGTTACTTTCCCAAGTATAGTCCATCAGGATGATTGCCCTAAGCACGGCTATACCTGCTGTAACTCAACCTCAGGTTAAGATAACAAACTCCACCTGTTGTTCAAGCACTTTGCGAGCGTAATTTCATAAATAGTGATGGGGTTACCGTGGAACAGCAATTTGCCTCTCCTGGAGCGTACCTCACAGAGGATGCTCTCCATGGAAACCAGGCAAAAAAGACGGTAGGGCGAGGACCCTCGATGGACTCCTTGACATCGATAATATGAATGTTGCTGCGTCAGCTCCGGGACTCCAAATCAATGGCTTTAACTTGTAGTTGAGAATTAGCGTCCTTTAGTATGGAGCAGGCCTGCTCCAGGGCTGTCAGCCGTTCGTCCATCGTGTTTGCATTAGTTTCAAGAGAAGACATTTTTTGCCCGTGATAAGACACTGTGGATTGTAATTGATTATTTTTTTATTCCAATGCAGCGAGAACGAGTCTGTGGTCGGCGCATATAGCATCGCGGTGCTTCTTGAGCAGGGTGGTTAGCAGTACAGTGCTAACGTGTTGGTCCGAGTGCTTCTGGTGACTCGGGTTACTTTTTGCGAGGTACTTTTTGGATTGTTTAAATGACTTTGACATTATTAAATTAGAACCTAAGACCATCAGCGTGTTTAATCATAAAGTAACGGTTAAGAAAAAGATGAAAAAAATGTGCGAGTCAGGGGAGCGATGGTACAAAAAGGCCATGCAACGTAGGTAGAGTCTTTAGCATCCTAGTTCTTTTCCACCATCGTGGAAGTCCCACACCCAACAAATGTTTTAACACACACTCTCTCACACACACATATACACAGTAGGTGTAAACACAGGATTCTGAATTATGCATCATTCCATTCTAACATTACTGTAATAACACAGACAAATGTACAATTACTGTAATACAACAACTGTACCATTAACATAATCCAAACAAGAATAAAAAACTGTGCCATTACTGTGATAATCCAAACAATAATAAAACAACTGAATAATAAACCCATAAAAATCACATAAAATTCTTGAATTTCTATCCCACAAAACCCAAAAAAAACCACACAGGTTCTACACAGATGCTATTAGAACTGAAAATCGTCTGACAAGAAAGGTCTCCTGAGTACTTGAACATCAGTGATAATACAGAGAACATGTGTGATCTACAGATGCATAACATGCTTGGTCTGGGCCTGGCCAGCAGAGGGACGATTCCATTTAGGCCTGCCAGACTCGTCAAATTTAGAGGACACCCGTTTGTCTTGCTTGGGAACTAGTACGTTATAATGCCTGTCATCCTCTGTTACTAGGCTAAGGCAGGGCCAGTCTGTTCTGTGATCGTCTGGATAGTACGTCACAAACTCCTCGCTGTCAGTCTTGTAGAGCCGATAGACTTGGATTGTCTGCTGAAGAGAGTATCCAAGCAGGAACATTTCCACCTGCATCAGAGAGAAAAGGAAATAAGCGACCAGTGCTCTTTTCTTGTGCAGTGCATTTTTAGAGAAACTGATCTCTAAAAAACTAGAAATTGGACACAGGCAACTCCTGCATCACTGCACTGCCCCCACATAAGTGTCTACTTGAGACAGAACATGATCAGAAAACACAGTCAGCAAGAAATACCATCTTGGTTCACATTGTTATGTTTTTTGCTGTGATCGAGTCTAGATGAGCTCACCTGTTCCAGCCCTCCGCTGAATCCCACATGTCTGAGATGGTTGGTGAAGAAAGTCCTGGGGCATTTGGAGGTGTCACGGGCAAAGAGGAGCCAGCAGAACTCGGGTACATGCAAGCCCTTCTCCATGTTGCAATGCAGTTGGACAGCTGTGTGCAGCATGAGGAACTTCAGTGCTTCCAGCAGCTCGTACTCCTCGAGGGTGCCCTCAAACACCTGCTGGCACACCCGCTCCCTCTCCGCTGCACACACACAGTGCACTGCCTCCTGCCACTGCAGTTGGGATGGGAGGGATAGCAGCTCATCTTTAGATAGTTTTGTGGTCTTTAATTCTCTACCCCAAGCCCACTCCCTCCCTCCAACTTTTTGCACAATGTTTTTATGGAGAACATTAATAACATAAAGTGAAGCATCCCACAAAATACAGATGATCCCTCAGTTTTAGATGTCTGTATTCTTAAATAATAATCTGGACCCATAAAGAATTGTACTTATTTGAAAATGACCATTTCTATAAAAAGTCCTTAAAAAGAACAATATTTTAGAGGTATAGTCCAGTATATATATACAGTTGAGTTCATTTTTGACCTCAAACATCTACACACAATCACCAATAATTACAAAGTGAAAACTCTCTGGTCTGATGAAACAAAAATTAAATTCTCTGGCCTAAATAACAAGCATCATATCTGGAGGAAAACCAGGCATCATTAAACCTTGCTAATGTCATCCCTACAGCGAAGCATGGTGGTGGCAGCATCACGATGTGGTGTGAATGTCCTTGAGTGTCCCAGCCAGAGCCCAGACCTGAATCCAATTGAACATCTGTGGAAGGAGCTGAAAATGTACTGATGCTCTCAATCCAACCTGATGAAGCTTGCAGGGATATGCCGGGAGGAATGGGCAAAAATTTCCAAAAACAAACTTGCCAAGCTCTTAACTTTTTTCCGAATATGCCTTGAAGCTGCTAAAGGTGTTAAAGGTGCATCAACCAAGTATTAGGCTATGGGTGTATATAAACATATAACCCCTAAATAACCTTTTTATAATAATTATAATAAATAATTTTTTCAGTAAAATAAAATAGTATATTTTCTAAAAATGTTTTCACTTTGTAATTATTGGCAATTATGTGTAGCTGTTTAAGGCCAAAAATTCCACAATGTTGTCTAAAGATGAAGTGTAAGGGTTAACCGTAACATTAAACCTAAAGATGAAGTGTAAGGGTTAACCGTAACATTAAACCTAAAGATGAAGTGTAAGGGTTAACTCTAACATTAAACCTAAAGATGATCACATCATCTCTGTGGCTGCTGCCAAACTGTTACCTCTGCTTATTAAAACCTCTCTCACTGTCAGTACTTTTAATCATTCGGTTAAAACATTTTTTCTGTAACATTTGAGGCCATCTGAGCACGTTTATGCTTTAAGCTAATTTTACATTTTTGTTGCTTAGATTTTTCCTTGACTTTGATTTAAAAATATTTATCTATTGTACATGTTTCACTCCATATTTTCATAGTTTCACTCCTAATGTTTATCTTAGTGAATGTAGATCACTTCGTTGTTTTTGAATGCACTATACAGATAAACATGACTTTTGAAGTGAAGGTTTTCCCAATAAAACCATTTCTGAGCACGTACTCTGATACAACAACAGCAACCATGTAGCAAGTTCTTTTTTTTTTTTTTTTTTTTTATTTCTGCGTGTCAAATGCTACAAACATCAATTGGTGTTTCTTTTGAAGCATTAACTGAGGTCATTGATTATCAGCAATATTTGGCAAGATAATGAGCCAAAAATGTCTCACTCTATATGGTCAGATACAAAAAGCAAATACAGAAAGACTTGAAAGTGAAAATGCAGTTTCCTTTAAGGACACTTTCTTTCACACATGAAAACATTTGACACTGTTGACCTTTCTGGCCACTTGCTCAGGTGAAAGAAAGAAAAAAAATATATATATATATATATACGGCCAAATGTATGTGGACACTTACCCTTGTTCTCAAGAGTTTCAGACAGTGTTCCAAACGCTCCATTGCCTTGCCCTCTCCAACTCTGCTCCCAAGTGGAAACTTCCACTGAGCCACTAAATCTTGCACTGACTGCACTTGCTTTGGCCACTGCATAAAAACAAGGACAGGATTGTATTGCAACGGATACTAAACAAGTATTATAAGGAACAGAAACAGAACAGTTCAATTTTAAAAATGTCATAGTAAACTTATTTAAAATTGCACAGTGAGAGCACTACACAAGCTATACAGTTCTTGCAAAATGCAACAGTATGAAAGGTTTGTGGATATTAAAAAAAATAAAAAATAAAAAATTCAAACCTCAACAATTCCAGGGTCCTGTAGCTTCGCTGGAACCATGCAGGACTGACAGAAGAGCTGGAAGAGAGTTGCCCTCAGAGCACAGTAATTATCACCTCTCACTCTGCGCAGGCTCTCAAACATCTGCGCTATGGCTTCATAGCCCTAAACACAACAGCACATGTGAGCAGCGTGATACACATTTCAACTGACACATGTAAAGTCGAGGCTGTGGATGGAGACGTTTAAAGTCGAGGCTGTGGATGGAGACGTTTAAAGTCGAGGCTGTGGAGGCTTACTTACTTTTCTGATGAGGTGGCTTTTGGCCGTGTTACCTTTCCACTCCCTCTGTCCGTAGGAGAACAGACATTCTGCAGCTCCCACACTGCTCTGCTCCTCAGAGTTAGGCAACAAGGATGCTAAATAAAAACAAAATTCTGACTGAGAAAACAATTCAGTAAGCACCAACCCTAATGCAACAGCACTGGCAACAGAGGATAATCTGTTCTGTCTTCTGCACATACAGATTTGAAGGGTTTTTATTTATTTTTGCCATTTTGATATGTGACTGAGCAACATATTCACTTATAAATCGTATCAAAGAGCCGGTCAGAGTAATTGAACTCCCACATAACAGTCTTTAAAGAGCTGCATGTGGCTCACCCTTCTCCTGCCGTTCCTGTTCTATGTCCTCTGCAGCTCTGTACAGGTCTTCCTCACTGTGAAAGAATATGGATGAAATGAGGTGCATTATAGGACATCCGTTGTGTACAACCTTGTTAATTTTACAAGGCTAACAAGTGTTGCCACTGTCATGTCACCTGTTATTGTCTTCAGAAGCAGATATTCCTGCTGGACACAGACAGGTTTGAACACTATCTTGATCTGAAGGACCAACTTTCTCATCAGGCAGTGCCTCCATGCTGGACGTCATCTTTCTGTTTTTCTTATGTTTAAGTTGACAGGCATTCTGCTCACCAGAATCTTGTACTGCTTGATTCTCCAGAGTCGGTCTAGAGCAAACATGCATTCAACATTAAGCAATTTCACTAAATAAACTAATATTCAAATCGTCCAAGAGCATCCTCACCTTTGAAAACTTCTGGATTTGTTGTTCTCACATTCACCACTTGACATAGAAACGTCGTCTACAGTTTCATGAGTTGTTTTGGGTTTATTTGTCTTTCCACTTTGCATATCTTTCGCACCAGGACGCATGATAGGGGTGAGAGAATTCCTAAAAGCATCGTTCCTACACCTCGACAAGCTAACTCTACTGTAACAGAAACAGACTTTGTAGCTGACTAACTAACATGTCTTCCTACATAGGTAGCTTGCAAGCTAGTTAGCTAACAACAAATTAGCAGTACTTCAGCCACCAATGTTTTATAAAATGTTTAAACATAGCTAGCGAGATTATGCTAGTTAAATTAACGAATCATGTCAAGACGCACATAACATATAAATTCCCTTCGTTAAAAGTATAACTTTAATTATACATAAAAATCCTCAAAACACTACCTAACTGGCTATTTACAGACCTACCATTGCACACTGCCTATGAAAAGCAACCTAGATAGCTAGTTAAGGAAATATAACTTCCTGTTACAAAAGCATGACGGGAATTGTAGTGTTTTTAAAGTTTGTTAGCTACTTTTCACCATACGTTAACGTTTTTTAAACTGTTCAGGAGAATAAAGTCGAATAATAGTATGCATAATAACAGTACCTCTCTCTCTCGATGTGTTTTTTTTACATCTCTATGTCGAAGGCCCCTATGTCTCGCATGTTTTTGTAAGTCTTCTATTCTTCCAGGTGTCGTAATACAGCATTTATCCACGTTCATCCTTCACGAGATACTTAAACATTTGCCCATTGGCCAGTTGGCTTAGATTACACTTCTTGTTTTTCCCTACCTTTTTTCCTCTAAGGGTTTATATCGGATTTATTTACTCAGCCTGTAGTTTTTGCTGTCTGTTAGCTGTATGCCTAGTGTAACTTCTCTCAAATAAAAAATGTGAAATATCTTTCTAACCAAACTTAACCCGTAATATCTGACCAGTCCGTCCATGTTGTCTATAGTATGTAGGCAAGGTGGCAGGCTTAAAAAACTTTTCATGACTTTTCAATTAGTCAGTTAGTTTTCATAGCTAGTTTCTGTGCTTGTTACTTGAAAAGTTGAAACATGTTCACAGCTAAATCTGAACTGAATTGAATTAATACTCAGAAATCAAGGAATTGACACTGTAAATGTTAACACTTAAGATCTGCGCATGCAGCTATTCAGTGATTGTCTCATGGGAGGGTTTTTGTTCTTATATATAAATATATTTGACAAAAAATAATTTCAAGCAGGTATCTCTAATTTCAAGCAGGTATTTATTATTTCTGTGTGTGGGTGTTAGCAGTGCTCCACACTCTCCCTCTTTATGTACATTGTACATTTTGTTTGGTACATAAGATATATAGGGTTTGTATATTGTGTATTCTCTGTATTGCTCAACAGTTAGCAATAACCATAACCAAATTCCATGTGCGTGTCAGCATACTTAGCCAATAAACCAGATTCTGATTCTGTACTTCAAAGACAAGAAAATGAAAGGCTGAGAATCTTATTTATCAGGTGATGTCCAGGGTGATGATCTCAAACAGGTGATGGCCAGGGTGATATGAGTACTCCAGGATTCTGCATATTTCTGCACATAATATGACATGCATCTTCTAGAGCAAGCAGCTGTGTGTTGATCATTTTTGTGCAGTTTTTATTGCTCTCCTCACCTTCTTACCTTCTGAAGAGATGTTACTGTACCATACCAAGAGATGGTACTATAGCGTATCAGGATGCCATGGGTGAGGTGTGACAGTAGTTGCCCTTGACTCCTGTCTCAGGCTTGTGTGTCTTTGTGTATCTATGTTTGTATGTGTGTGTCTGTGAGCATGTGTGTGTATTTGTGCGTGTTATCATTTTCACCTGTTCCTTGTTTTATTAGTGTTATGTGAATAAATTTAAATGTGTTTACATCTGGTTTGTTGTTGTTTGACTTTCCAAGTTCTTGACTAAGTAAGACAATGTTGTCGAATAAGAACCACTAAAAGTGAAACAAGTGACTTGGAATTCTGCTTCATCTCTTGCATGAAATCTTTACATGAGGATGCTCTCAGTGGTGCAGCAGTAAAAACACACCAGTAACTGTTGGGACAAATTCTCAGGAAATTCAGTCTCTGTTGTGCTTTTTTAATGAGGCAGTGTGTGTTGTGTATTCGTGATAGAACAGAGTTTGTTGTGTGATCTGGAGGTACTCCGAGACACATGTTCCCAAGAACCTGAAACTAGAGACTCTTTCCACCTTCTCTTTTCACCGTCTCTCTCCACCTCTTCTCCATTTATTTTACATTTACATTTATGGCATTTGGCTGACGCTTTTATCCAAAGCGACTTACAATTGTAACTGAATACATCTTGAGCAGTTGAGGGTTAATCTCTTTTGTCTTTTTGGTGTTTAGAGCCGAGTTCTTTTCAGCACACCACTCTGTAGTCAGATTCATCTTCCCCAGTGAATGGTATAGGAGTAGGGGGTGTTATATTCTAGAGCCAGTGTGTGTGTGTGTGTGTGTGTGGTCTGTTCTAGAGTAGGTGAGATGATCTGTTTAAGACTAGGATGAGTGGGTGTGGTCTGTTCTAAAGTGGGGGAGGGTGAGAGAAGTAAGGGCCCATTCTGGCTGACTGTGGTTGGTTTCTTAAGAAATCCAGTATTTATTCTCTGCTATAAATCCTTTATAGATCACGAAGGGTTGCATAAATGCATTTTATGTAGCCTAGAATTAAACACATTTCATACATACATACGAAAGTACCTAAATAAAGGTAAATGACTAATAAGCATTTCCTGAGCTTAACCATTTTGTTGATGCACCCTGCTCACCCAAACTACATCAATCATGTGCACGGCAGAATGGAACATGTGAGGCATAAGGAAAAATAAGACCTAATAGTACTTAAATAAAATATATCCTTTTCTAGTTTAGCACTGTTTTACCATTATACAAACTTAAAAGTGTTGCTGCTTTTGTATAATATATAAATACATGTACAATATATGTATTTGTAGTCTAGACATCACAAGATCTGGTTCTTAGTGCTATTATTGTGAACAATTCTGACTCATTAGCTAAATGCTGAATTCCTCTAGAAAGGGGCATTTCACACCCAAACACTCTTAATACAATTTGTTTATACATTATATTGCCAAAAGTATTCGCTCACCTTCCTTGACTCGAGCTTAAGTGACTTTCCATTCCTAATCCATATGGTTCAATATGACGTTGGTCCACCCTTTGCAGCTAGAACAGCTTCAATTCTTCTGGGAAGGCTGTCCACAAGGTTTA
>JAOYMR010000015.1:11741288-11756697 GCA_025802075.1 Tenebrosternarchus preto | reverse complement strand
TTTACAGTTAATTTTTTGGTTAAATTGATTTTGCAACCCCCCCCCCCCCCCCCCCCCATGCAGATGGATAAATTTAACATGATGGGATTTGTTTGTGTTTTGTCTTTGCTATATATTATCATATTATCATTATCTATGGTAATCTCCCACTCTCATGGGTAAATGTGATTTTTAACAGATCAGTCCTGTATGTATTCTAATAGATTTCTCCTTTTATCTTTGCAGTCGAGTGAGATTTTATGTGAACACCTTCAAGAGTGTCAGCAGCCTAGAAGCCAAATTCCACAGGGAGATCTCCTTTGTAAGTCACACTGGTCATTTCAAATACATTTTTGTGCTTTCAGATTTCTGGTGTATGTGCAAATAAAGATGAGCAACCACAGTTCAACAAAAATTCTATCCTGTGACATCCTGTCATGGGTCATTGTTTGTTTCTGTGTCATGAGGAGATTCACACTGTGGCAGAATAAAGTGAATCAGTAAGTACAGATCAGTTGTATCAGAAATGAAAATGAAGATTAATAATAAAAAGAACCTAGCATGACATTAAATTGACTTCATGCTAACTTTTTGTGAATGGAAGCTAGCATACATACTAATTCCCTGTTAATTAATAGTTAGCATTTCCAGCTAAACTATCCTCTTAATTTGTTGTTTTTTAATATGACAATGAATTCTTGGACTGTATTAAAGATATTTTTAATACGATCAGATTTGATTGGCCAGAAAACATCTGACCTATTTGTTGATGAGAATATCAGTCACCAAATGGAATCAGTTAAAGCTTACATACATTGAAAAAAAGCTTGCTGTCTATACAAAGTGTCTCTTACTTTTGTGACAATCTGTAGAGACTGCCACTGCCCACTCAGGACTGTGTTCCTTTCAGCTGGCTCACATACTGGCATGTATGATAGTTTCTAAATTGCAGAGCAGGCTTCAGTGGGCCCTGGGAAGCTATTTATGGCCTATTTAACTCTCTATCAATGCCATGCATCTGCTGAAATCGTCAAGAAAAAGAAAGGGACTAATTGGAGTAGCACATAGCAGCCTTTGTTATGGAATGATTTAATAGGGATAATATAAAGACCTAGTGTTGTATATAGTGCCTTCTGTTTAGAGGACCATCACTGGACTGTCATTTCACCTGTCACTCAAGCAATCCATTAACACAAACCCAGTCTGTTCGCTGGAGGCTGTGATGTAGCTGTTGATGAGTGCATGGGTCTTATTTTAAGCAGTGCAGCCATGGGTACTAGTACACAGCTAGTCATAGCCAACAAGGGCTAAACTGAAGCTCAGCACAGATACTGCTTTAGCTGTCCTCATCTCTCTCTCTCTCTCTCTCTCTCTCTCTCTCTCTCTCTCTCTCTCTCTCTCTCTCTCTCTATCTCTCTATTATATATATTATATCTCATACCCAGTTGTGCTTTTACTGTGTGGTGCGTCTGGTGTGGTGCAGTGTGTGCCTGGTGCAGTGTGCCTGGTGTGGTTTTGGGGGAGGGGTCATATGTTCTTGCATCATAGAAGAGCAGTATCTGTGTTCATGCCTCATACATAATCCATCTCCCCTCACAATGTTATGATGACAGAGCTTTTTGAAGGCATAATGTAGAGAGGATAATAAACTCTGGTCCAGGATACACTAAATCATTTTGATGGGTCTCCATTTTGACTTTGTCAAAAGCGTCCGATATGCACTCTTCTGCCATCTGCTGGTCAACTGGTGTGTTACACTAACCATCTGATTTTCTTCCGTTTCTTTTGGAATTCTTATGGGGGATAAAATTAATCAATATATCCATAGTTTTGATGCCTATTCAACATTACTTTAGAAATGAATGAAATAGCTAAAGGTTTTTATTTCTATTGTATATTTTGGTGACTGTAATCTGATAGTGTTGTGGTATCACAGAAAATATTTTTGAACATTTTCATATTAAAAGAAAAGTCAGATGTTGAAAGTGACACATTTACTTCTTAACTTTAAATTATGACTGCAGATAATATTTCAATGGTGTCATATGGGGAAAAGTCATTGTTTCTGGTTGGTTATTAAAGACACATCCTCGTGTCTGGGTGGCTTATTTCTTTTGTCAGCTCTGTCACAAGCTGTATGAGGTGATGAACAGGCTGGCAGAGCAGCATTCAGACAAAATGTTCACCATCCAAGGAGCGCCCAGGTGAGCAGTTACTATCTAAACCCCGAACAGGCTGCATTTGCTTTAATGAAATAATTTACATTAAGGATATACACAATTTGTCAAAGGCTAGCTAGAATGAATGGAAGAATGAGTGGTATCATATTTCTGGTATATTTTAATGTAAGTGTAAGTTTTTCAAGAGCAGATTTTATTCTGATTCTTCCTGTGAATCTTCTGTTAATGTGGCATGGTTTTATCTGTCCTTGTCTTATAGAAGAAAAAAAAAAAGTATGTTACATATTATTGACAATGCAGATGTAGTGTATTTGTCCATAGCACAAAACATTATCTCCACATGGCAGCAGTACTATAGTACTTAGTTACAGATACTAACTGTAACTGTACTGTAACTCTTGAGAAGCACAGCAGTCTTTAAGTACATATTGAAGGGTTGCCTCACGCCTGTACATGAACAGTCTGTTGGGATAAAATAAAAGACATAAATAATGTGTGTTTATTTGCTGACATGAGTGACAATAACATTCAAAATTACATTTGTTTTAAAAAACTTTGATGCAAATAAGAGTATTGCATAAGCAGCTTTTTGTAAGAGTGGATGATGTATATGAATTCATTTACAGTGACTCAGGCCCCCTGCGTCTAGCCAGGACTCCAACACCTCCCGAGGACGAGAGCCCAGAAGGAAGCCCTGTGGTCAGCCCCAACCACACACTAAGGCCAACGTCACCTGGCCCTCCTCGACCCAAATCCCCTTCGCAGGTGGGCTCTCAAATGTCTCTAAAATGCCCTCAATGCTTAGTGGAGTACGAAAACAATTAGCTGATTAGATTGTGGCACCAGGTGTCTTCAATATTGAACCTTTTCACAATATTCAAATTTTCTGAAATACTGAAATAAACATTTGAAATATATCAGTCTTTGTGTAATGAATGAATATAATATACAAGTTTCACTTTTTGAATGGAATTACTGAAATAAATCTACTTTTTCGTATAATTAGTGATAGCTTCCACTGGGACAGTACAGTCCCCTGTTCATTGAATTACTGAAATTACTGAAATAAATCTCAGAAATGTTTTATTGAAACGACCACTTGTATACCATTGTATATCATGGCCATCTGCTTCATTTTAGATAACACTTGGTAGAGGTAGTAGTGTGTATGTATAGAGCTGTTTTAGCTGAGATGCAATCAGTAGTGTGATACTGATGTAGCCCTAATGTTGGGTGGTAGTGAAATGTGTACCCATGCCATTATCAGCTCAAGCTTGGGCCTCCAAAGCCGCCTCCTCCCAAAGTTACTCCCAACAAGGAGGTTGCACAGGAACAAATCATTGACCTGTTTGACGGAGGCTTTCCTAGCATCAATGTCACCTCACCACAGGTGAATGCATATTTAAACAAACCTCATCATTTTACAACGACTGTTTCCATTGTTTTGTGTTTGCTATTGCTGTTCTCAAATATAATTGTATATAGTTTCACCATGTACCATTTTTTTTTTGTTTTGTTTGTTTTTCTCTAGACAAATGAAAAAGCCGGAGAATCTCTCCTGGACTTGGACTTTGATCCATTCAAGCCGGACAGCAATACACACATTGGTCAAACCCAGTCACCTGCAGCTCAGGTCATTACTTGTGTCATTTGCCATAATCATTTACAAATCAAGATAGAAGGGCTTTATTATATGAAATAACCATCAAATTATTCTGTGCTATTTGAGAAGTAATTATGAATTGTATTTGAACAAAGCTTCAATAATCTACTTATGAAACGGTGTCAACCCTTTTTGCACTTTCTTTCTGCACAGGCATTGTCTTGGGACCTTTGGACGGTGAGAGAACTTTTTTTTAACCTTGGTGTTGACTTTGATTAGCTAGTGTAATGAAAATAAAACTGTGTTGGAGGTCCTCCAGCATGGTACCAGTATTTTAGGTACTTACCAGTGTGATTGTGCATTGAGCATTTTTCAAGCTTCCACAATAATCTATGGTATGCCTCGATTCACTGAAAATGTTTGACGGAAGCCTTTTTGTTTTCCAGACAAATACTGAGGCCCAACCTGTAAGTAATGACTTCATGAAAATTTTTATTATTCAGAAGACAGAACAATAAAGGCAGTTACCATCTATCGGACTAGACTGTTTGTTGTTGTTTTTTTTTTTGGTTTTTTTTGTTGAATTGCTTCAGAATTAAACATTATCCCTTCTCTTTGCATTCTCCAGGCCATCTCTGCGGGTATTAAGTCTGTGGAGGTTGTTTGTTTACACATTTAATGCTTCACCTGCCTTCCCTAACCAGGCTCCAGATGCTGGTTTTACTGCCAATTGGACGGCTGACTTTGGTGCCACTGCTGAAGATATAGGAAGTGTTCAGGTTGCTGCAGACGGGGAGGGCTGGCCTCCTGCAGAAGGGTGGTCCACAGAGGCAGCATCTCAAGGAGAAGCAGCCCCAGGCGAGGTTAGAAGCTGGGATAAGGAAAACAACCCAGAGCCAAACTTCGACTGTGAACCCTGTGCTGTGGGGAGTGGCGAATCCCAGTTATATTCAGCTCAAAGTAGAGCTGAGATAGAGTGGACCACAGATGAACTGGGAGGGACAGGCCAGGCAGCAGACACAACCAAAAAATTAGAAGACAGAGGGGCTACACAGTCTATGCCAGGCATCATATTTACAAATGAATTTGGGCAGGAAGTACCAGGGGCCGCAGAGGGAAGTGAGCAGGTATTGTGCACATACCAAGATGAGCAAAAAAACTAAGTTGTATTTATCAAGTCAAGGAGACATGGATGGGTCAGAATCTGAGTATGAAAAAGATGAAGAATGGGGAGACAGTTCTGGTCAGAATGGAGGGTGGGCCAATGCTGTGAATTATGGGTCTATAGAGAATGGGGGTTAAATGCATTATCAGGCCAGGCTGTCACCAGCAGTGGTGTGGTGCACAGGGACTTTGTGGACTGCCATACAGCTGATATGACTTCACCCTTCACAGATCACAGTACTCTACTTGGTGCAAGCTTTGGTGGCAGTATTTCCCTAACTAACTGCGACCAGGTGACTATAAAAGAGCCAGTAAAGTCTGAAAAAGCCATGGAACTTGTAAAGCAGAGTTCACCTGGGTCAGGTCCTGGTACAGCAGAAAGAAAGCAGAAAGAAAATGTACTCAGTGTTAGATGGTTCAGAATCCAATCTAAGCTCAGATCACATTTAGTGAAAGGAGTGATCCATTTGTTGAAGGGAATGGTCCATTTGGTGAAGGGAGTGATCCATTTGGTGAAGGGAATGGTCCATCTGATGAAGGTAATGGTCAACTTGGGCCATCAGAGATGGATCCATTTGAGATCCATTTTGAGTCTCAGATGGATGTTAGTGACCCATTTGATACATTAAGGAGTGATCTTTTTACTCCCTTGTGTTCACAACTAGAAGGCCACAAACTGCTTTAGATCCATTTATATTCCAAGCATATACTGGAGGTTGGGCATCACATTCACTCAGTAATGATGTTGTTCTAGACTCGTGTGTCAGTGAAAGCAGCCAGGGATGGGCAGGGAACTGGGAGCCCACAAGCAATGTAGGTGCAAGTGGGGGAAGGGAGGACTTTGGGGGGACAGTCTAACAGGTCTGTGCAGTGGGTGTCATTCCCTCCCTTGGTAACTAGTCCAGAAAGCTCCAGTAATGGTTCTCGGAAGGAGATGAATAACATCGGCACCCTCTCTGATGACCAAGGGGACTTCATTGTAAGTTGGCTCAGTGACACTGACAACACTCAAGATATGTTTGCTTCCCTTCCTGGTCAAAACAACACGCCCAATCCAAAAACCACTGCTACAGAAAACCACATTGGTCCTAAAGAGACAGAGAACTCTGACCTGTCTGAAGATGAGGTTGCAAATCGGAGATATGGAAAATTGTACCAAGAAATAGATACAGAGAAGGATGAGGTACCTGAATCCTTTCCCCCATATGTAATCTAGCATAGAGTAGCCTAAATCAGAAGATCCATTTTCCTGCCTGCAGAATGTTCTGTTGACTTGGTTGAAGATTTCAGTTAGGAAGATTTCATGCTGACACTACTTGAGTTAAGTTAAATTTCCAACAAAGCGTTTTATGGATTTGCTAAGGTAACTAGGCAGTTACACACCTTGAATAAGCCCTCAGAGCCAATTAGAACTTTTAACTGACTGCTGTGAAAATATTTTTGAATTACTGTGAAGATAACCTATCAGCCTTCATTCATCACACTTAAAGGTCACATTGAATCAAATAAATGCACAGACATAAAATATGTTTACAGAAAAATCCATTCCTAATGTACACTGTAAAAAGTTAATACATTTCAAAGACTTGCTTTTATGGAGCTTTTAAATGCTTTTTAAAGTCTGTTGCATCATCATAGAAATACATTTTGAAAAATGTCTTGATAACGGCATTAGCAGTTATAATGTAAATTCATATTTTGAACAGATAGCTACAGTGAACGATCCAAACTAGTTTGGATCTATAACAATCTATAGTTTATCTATAGATTGTAGTTTATGTATAACAATCTACACTGGAGATCAAAATTAGAGAACAATGTATGAACACTTGATTTTTTTCAGGAAAAACTTAATCTACATTGATCAACATTTTGAAGGATTTTTGTAAGGGGTACACCATGCCACTAGAACAGTGTTTTATAAAATAACCAAAGTACATCAACATGAAACCTTTATTTTGCAAAAAACATTATACTCATAATTAGAGAACAGCAATGACTGTAGCACAGAGAAAGAGTCCAGCTAAATTTTTCTGAAGGTTACAGACAGTAATCAGTAGGAAGTGTACAGGCCTTTGCTTTGAATGACTTCAGCACATCTGTGGCCACAGGACATCACTAGTCTCTCACACTGCTCTGGTGTGATTTTGGTCCACTCTTCTTCCAGTTTCTTCCACAGTTCTGTGACCGTCATGGGTTTCTTAGCCATAACTTTGTCACCAAGGAGTTTCTAGAGGTTTTCTGTTGGGTTTAGATCAGGACTCTGGACTGGCCATTTCATTGTTTCAATGTTTTCAGTTTCAAGGAACTTCTTTACTCGTTTTGCTGTGTGAATTGCTGGCTGATTGAGTGATGAACGCAAGGAATGAGTCATGTGTTGCTGAAGAAGGTTCTGATCACACTTGCATTCACTTGACTTGAATGAGTTTGTGATGTTGTAAAGATGCCGTATTCTAGAAATCACAGACTTGGAATGACCAATTTCTCTTGCTGTGGCTGATAGCCTCACCCCTTTGGCCTTCATATGGACAACCTGCTGCCGGAAGGGTTTGTCACTTTGGAAGGGCTCACCATTTTTACAAAGTCAGTGAAAACTGCAAAGTTAGGCTGCCAGTTAAATAGGGTAATTAAATTAAAATAATTAAGGAAATTAGCACCAGGTGCCAGATAACTTGCAGGTATCTGAAAGTGTTCTCTAATTTTGATCAGTGTGCTTTTTCAGTTATATCATTTAAGTTTTTGTGCTGTGCTTTAGAATATATACAATTTCTGAAATAAACTTAAAATTCTGCTATTTCACTCCTGTTAGGATAATTTCACATAGGACTACACAAGGACCTTGACATTTAGGAAATTGTGTGTTGTTCTCTGATTTTGATCTCCAGTGTATATCCATAACTACAGTATTTATAATAACATAATGCTAAATTATTGAGTGTGTTCAGTTAACACACCCAACAGTGTTTTAAGAGTAACATTGTAACCATCCCTATTAATTTCTTGTTTCTGAATGATCCTTCAAAATATTTATCTTTCTAGAAACATTTCCTATTTTTTACAGCTAACCTTTACATTAGCATTGTATGTTTAAAATGTAATTAAAATGGAGTTTGTAACTCTTGTTCTCCTCACAGGAGAAGGATTCCTCACAAGCTGCATTTGTGACAGACTTTGATAAAATGGTGAGTCTCTGTATTCTCTTACTGCACACTGCTGTAATTCATGTCTAACAAGCATTTGAGTATTTAAAAAAATATCGGCAGAGATGCTCTAGGATGTATTTATAGTATAAAAAGAAAATCTGTTTGAAGTGATAAAATAAATTTGATCAGCACAGTGTCATCACTAGTAAAATGAATTATGTCAGTGTGATGGTGGCAGTGAGGGAGCGGGAGGCGAGGATGCAGATGGGCAGCGAAGCTACAGAGCAACGTAGAAAAGGCAACAAGCAGCATAAAGCTGCGTATAGTGCTATTAGCGATTAGCAAAACAAAAAGTAAAGCTTGCGAAGCCTGGCGGCAGCTTGGCTTTAGAGCAGGCAGCAGGCAGCAGGCAGCAGGCAGCAGAATGTGCAGCAATGGACGGGGCAGAACCTCAGGGCTTTTATGTACAGGGGAGAAGTGGTTAGTGGGAATGAGAGGTGTATCTGATGAACTGGAGATTGGGAAGCCGGGAGAGATGGTCGTTGTGTGATGTGGGAGTGGCGCTGGGTCTGGGTGCCTGGCACAATGTGACAGACAGTGTTATCACTAGTAAATAAACTATATCAGCACAGTGTTATCCCAGTAGACTAGTAAAATTAATTATAAAAAGTGTGCTGATATAATTCATTTACTAGTGATAACACTGTGCTGATATAATTCATTTTGCAGTGAATAAATATGTGAATGAAATATGAATATGTTCGAATAAATGTGAATGTCAGTTCCCCAGTATTTAATATATTCAGGCTCCTTGCTGTTTGTGCATGGGGTAAACATACCTAACCTTAGCAAACACTTATTAACTCTCTAGTCTAACTGAAAGTGTAGAATACAGCCAGTTTGGCATAACTAAATTAGCTAAACATCAGGGGTATAAGACCTGTGTCCTGTGAGAGGCGGTGTTTCTAATTCCTACACTGTGTATGTTGTACGGATGTAAAGGCTGAGGCCGAGGCCCCAGAGGAGGTGGGGGCTGGTGCGGAAACGGCCCCAGAGGAGGTGGGGGCTGGTGCGGAAACGGCCCCAGAGGAGGTGGGGGCTGGTGCGGAAACGGCCCCAGAGGAGGTGGGGGCTGGTGCGGAAACAGCCCCACAGGAGGTGGGGTCTGGTGCGGAAACAGCCTCAGAGGGGGGGGCAGCAAAGGCCGCAGCCCCACCCCAAAATACTCAGAGCTGTGAGGGTGCTGAGGGCACTGAGGGTCCGGTTACACCCCCTCCTGCATCAGAGCCCACTGCTACCAGCCGACCTGCAGAGAGAGCTGTGAGTGCTACTAGGGTATTGTGGCCTGAACATTACAGCCATTAAGGATATTATTTTCATCATGTTTATCAGTATCATCAATGTCATTGTGTTGTCTTTACCACCACTATCTTCATTACCCTCACCACATCATCATCATCACCATAAACATCTTCATCTTTGCTAGTGTCTTGGCCATATGCTCCCCATTATCAGTGCTTCACCACACCCCCATCTATCACCCCATCGCTGTATTTGTTACTTTTGCTGCTTCGTGTTTTTTTTTTTTTTGAGCAAATTATTTTCTCCACCTTTAAAGCTTCCCATTGTGAGAGCTTCACTGTTTTTTGTGTAGTGAGGTTGAGATTGTTGAGATGAGAACAGCGTCTAATGATGTTTTCCTGTGTAATGTGCTGTACTGTGCTGCTCGTTAAGAGTTCAATGGAGTCTCCCACAGCTGCTGAGACTGAAACAGCAGAGCAGGCCGAGGTATGCACCTCTCCTTTTTCATCAGGCTCACAGTGCCTGCTCAGACTCCACTCAGCACAGTGCCTGCTCAGACTCCGCTCAGACTCCACTCAGCACAGTGCCTGCTCAGACTCCACTCAGCACAGTGCCTGCTCAGACTCCACTCAGCACAGTGCCTGCTCAGACTCCACTCAGCACAGTGTCTGCTCAGACTCCACTCAGCACAGACTCCACTCAGCACAGTGCCTGCTCAGACTCCACTCAGCACAGACTCCACTCAGCACAGTGTCTGATCAGACTCCACTCAGCCATGCTCAGTTATGACACCACACCTGTGCGGTCTGTTCCATGTTATGCCGTGTTTTCTTTGTTGTTATTATTGTTGTTGTTTTATCTTCTGTTATTTGCACACTTATTCTGTTATCTAAACACTTCAGTTATGCACTTATTGTTCAAGGACCTTCTCAGTCCCACTTATTGTTTCAGTTATTGTTTGCACTATTTGTTTACAGGATTTTCTTGTTTTCTAGTAATTACATTCATTTGGGTTTTTTTCAATTAAATGTGAAAGATTTGTAATGTTTTATATTGACCTTCTGTTTTTTTATTTTATTTTATTTTATTTATTTACTTTGATGTGTGTTTACTCTGTATTGCTCTAAAATGTTTGGCATTTGCTGTGCAGAATATGATCTTGTCTGTACTCACATGTTAAAATTTCCATATTCAGCAGTGGACAGATTGCATAATTTTCAAAAGTCGTAGCACTGTTTTACTGGTGGATTCTGATTGACTTAATTTTTCCCCAGATATTTGATATTTGATATGAGTACCTCTGTTATATATTGATGTTATATATTTATTCTACTTATGTAGGTATTTTATTAGTAACTGAGGTAAAAACTTAATGCAACAGTCTTTGACTCTAACTCTAACCCTAGTCTTTTATGTGTAGACAACCCCATCTGATGTCACAGAGAAAGAGCAACTCCACCAAGAGGTTCCGGTAACTATGACTTGTGCCCTAAACACCATAAAGAGAAGGTGATATCATATGTAGCACTGCATCTTATGAGGTTGTCTTCGCATAGTCCAGTTGCTCTACCAGTAGAATGTTCCGTGAGTGCTGTTGCCCCAGCAGAATAAATGCACCAGAGATGAATGCACTCTGAGTAAAGCAGCAAATTGAGAGTGTAAAAGATGCAGCTAATAGCAGAGCCTCCTTCACTTCTTTTTGATGCAGATTCGTTCTTATTCAATTATGCTCAATTACTTATGTTTAGTCTATGATTTGGCATACTCAAATGTTTGTCTGTGAGCAATCTTTAAATTTGGAATCTTTGTATATGGAATTATAATTTTTGTGTGTGTGTGTGTAGGCCTCTACAGAAGATAAAGAGTCTCCTATTGAAGAGGCTTCGGTAACTACTTAATTAATTACTGATTAATCGAGTCTTAATGTTTCCCTGGTAAGAGTAGCCCTCGTTGGTCCAGAGTAGCTCAGAAAATAGCACTTTTGAGAATTAACACTGAGATGATGCTGCCTTTTAAGATGATACTGCCATCTACCTGATTTGGATACTGTCTAAGTCAAACATGTCATCTTTGTATTGTAGTGATTGCACTTTGCGCAGTCACTACAATTTTTTTTTACAGTAAATGTAATGTTCTTTATTTATAGTAAAGATTTATTTACACGTGAAACTTTGCGACACCCATTGGTAGAAATGAGAATCACAGTCACAGTCTGAATTGCCAGAAATTTCACACATATAAGGAGTTAAACTGATTTAAACTGGCTTTGCATATGAATAGTTTTAAAAGTTTAAGGATCTTAATTTATAAAAAGGACAATTCTGGGAAAATTCTTGAAAGGGCGGTTCTGGAATTTCATGCAATGCATAGACGTTTTTTTTTTTTTTTTTTTTTTTAATGTTGCTACGGTCAAATATTTGGTGCTCGGTGCTTCTAGGCAGCAGTAGGTCAACCAGGTGTGGTGCTTCTACTAAGATGACCGGTGCTTGCCGCTTCTACTGTTAAATATTTTCTAACTAATTGTTGGTTTGCGAAAATTGCTGGATCCAAAAATCTGATGTGAAATTTGTGCCTACGAATATGTGCTTACCATATTTATGTTCTGTGATCCAGCATGACATGCATTATTACAATGTGATAAACCACTGTTGACTCTTCACAGGAGAAGATGCCTATTCCTTCTGTTGTAATTGAGCCTGCATCCAGCAACGAAGGTGACGATGACCGCGATGGTGACATTTCATCTCCGACAGCAACCAGTGGTAATGAGATGGCAGCAGACAGCCAGACATCCAAAGACTCCTCCCCTGGCATGCCTCCAGGCTTCAAGTACAAGGCTAGTAATACAAACAGCAGCAGCACATGTGTAATCATATGTCAGAGTGTAGCAGAAAAGGCTCACTCCCCATACCTGCTTCCCACCCTAACTTGCAGGTAGAGACAATGCATGACTTTGAAGCTGCAAACTCAGATGAACTCGACTTGAAGAAGGGGGACATTGTACTTGTTGTTCCAACAGATCTGGTGGAAGATCAGGTATGAACGATGCTGTGCTCTGAGTAAGAAATCAGTGTGTTTAGGGCTTTGTTTAATTGTGCAGATGCTAAATGCTTCCTGAATTGGACACACTGAATTGCAAAGGGCTCCTTCACTAGAGTATTTGATTCATGAAGTATTTAGTACATGAATGAATGTCAGTTAGTGAATGCTTCAGTCATTCCTGGGGATATTTTGTACACATGCAGTCGACCTCCTTTTGTGCATCTGAATGATCCAGGAGATATTTAGGACTGAATTAACAAGAATATCTTAAAATGTATAATGGACGTTCATGATTTTCAGTATTTCCATTTAGGACTGAATTAACAAGAATATCTTAAAATGTATAATGGACCTTCATGATTTTCAGTATTTCCTGATGTCCTAGTATGTAAATCTTAGAGCAACATCAGAGTACGTGCTAAGCTTGTGTCTCTGCTGGGTGTTCAGGATGCTGGCTGGCTCACTGGCATTAAGGAGAGTGATTGGCTGCAGATGGGTGCCTCAGCGCAGAAGGGACTCTTTCCTGAGAACTTCACACAGAATGTGGCCTAAGGCTACGTAGGTGAGAGGATCTGGGGCAGGTGTGAACCCACACAGAGCCACCTACCGCGGAGTCTGGTGCCCTGACTGACAGCCGTTACTCAGAGTGGGACAAAGCAAACTGTGTCTAAGAAGAAAATTATACAGTCAACCAAAAAGTAAAAAAAAAATTAAAAAACGGAATGAAATCCTGTTCAGAGCTTAAAGAATCTAACAGAGCATGATGCGATAGTGTGGTCTACCTTCCCCCCCCCCCAAATCAAGAGCTATTTGTTTTGTTTGTTAATCTGCAGCAAATTAATGTGTGCTTTGTTGGAACTGTGGTGACCTCCACATGTAATCCCTGTCTGTTTAAAGAAAAACTAAAAATGTGACCTTCTCCTCTAAAGACAAAGTATACCTTTTCTCTGCACCAAGTGTATTGTATTGATTTTGTTGCTCTGCAGCAAATTTTATCAGAATTTGTAGTGATATGATCTATTTAACTGTTCTAAGTGAGACTTCAATGTTTTCTTTGAGGCATTGCAAACCTAAATGTTCTCTTGCATCATTGTTGGTGTTTTCTGTAGTTTTCATGGCTCAGTGTATATGGTTATGGTGATGATATCTGGCATAACTGACAGCAACATTTCTCAGATAAAACTTGCTGTTCTGTTGCCAAATTAATGAAAATTAAATAAAATGATAAATGTGGATAATTGTTGAGTTACGAATATGTTTTAAGAAGAATGCCTGACATTTGGCAAACATAGCTTTGCAAAATGCAAAACATTGATCCTTATTACAAAATCTTCCCTATATCCTCAATAACATTAAATACAAACATTATCCTGTGGATGTGTATGAAAAAATGTAGAATGAAAAATTGTAGGCTGTGATAAATTATATTTATTTAACTTTATATTTTTTAAGCTGAAGCTCACTGGGAGAGTTTCTGGGATGGGATATCTGCAAAATATGCAATATATGTCATTGAAATTAAAAGATGCTCATTGTCTTGTACTGTTAGTTTAGAGGTGAAGATCTCTTGTTAGTTTAGAGGTGAAGATCACTCCTTTGTTTATACTGTTAGCCTTCACTGTAGAGATTTTTTGTGATATACATATACATGTTAATTTATCTATAAAGTGAATAAAAAATACTTCATATGGTTATGTGAGTGTATTTTTAATATCTGCTTACACGGCACAGTGCTCTTAAATTCAGTGATGTTCTGATGAAAAGCTCCAAGACATAAGAAACATCATTTGCGACTTAGGATGTCCTATGAAATTTAATTGACCACATTTTATCTGCAAGCTATATGCTAATTTCATCTGTGTCTTGTCAAACATTAAAGAAGCAACTGTCAGAGCTGTTCTGAGAAAGACTTTCTATGTCATTTGAATTTGAGGCAGTAGGGGGAGCTGTTATCCTTTGTCTTTTTACTTGCTTTTAAAACCATTTTCTCATCATTAAGCTTTCAGAGGTTCCAATGGCCTCTTGCGGCTGTACCTTGGATTTCCAGTACTCTGCTGCTGTAAACCGGCCCACGGTCAAAGACTACAGAGCAATACACCACCACAAACTACAAGACACTGAGGGCAGGGCATGAGAGCAGGACACTGAGGGCAGGACATGAGAGCGGGACACTGAGGGCAGGGCATGAGGGCAGGACACTGAGGGCAGCATGCTAAACATTACTTAGTTACAGTCAATAAAGTGATAAATCCATCTATATCTAAATTCCTTTATGTTGGCATTGCTTGTACACTAAGTAATCTTGTATAGTTTTGGTAAAGGTTGGATAAAGGTCACACTTTTAAAATGTATTTTATCATAGATCATTGATTAAACTGGAAGACTAATGCAAAGTGTCTCTTAAATTCTTAGATATAATTTACACTGTGATACTTTTAATTAATGTATGGTCTGCTTAGAAATACTGAAATATAAACTGAATCTCGTATTTGATCTGTATGTCAAAGTCATAAAACACTGGCAGGAAGTCTTGTTCACATGTGTGAGTGTGTCACATTTCAACTCCTCTCCCCACACACATACATCTGCAATTTATTATTTATATTAACAATGCATGGGGGGGGGGGGGGGAAGAGAACAAACACAGGTTTAACTATCAATATAAATGATCAAAATGCACATATTACATGCTCAAGTGTCATTTGTTCTCAAAAACATTGAAGTACATTTGTTTTCACATGTTTCTTGTTTCTTTAGTTTTACCTTTATTTTATTGAGCATTATCTTTTAATTATCAAGTTGCTTACTAATTCCAGTCACATTAAGGACTATTTTAGAAGATTTTCATGTTCCCCTGTCCTTAAAGTTTAACATTATTTTAAAAATGATCAGTTCTACTTGAGTGAAATAAATGTGACTTTTGTATGAATTGTTTTTTTTTTTTTTTTTACCAATTATCATTAAAAGTGAAGTCATTAAATATGAAAGATTATATA
>JAOYMR010000015.1:11727299-11739242 GCA_025802075.1 Tenebrosternarchus preto | reverse complement strand
TATATAGTAGAGATTTCAAAAATGTAGAGAAGTACACCAGATTTCCAATGTATATATATATATATATATATATATAAGAGGATATAGGACACAGTTAGGATATAAAAGGAAATAATAAGGAAATATATTTACTTTTAAGAAATATTCTAGATGTATTTTGTTTTACTGCAGTTTTCTTTTTTGCCATAAATAACTAAATGTTTTGGGAAGGCGACTGTGTTGAGTGGATTTGGTGTTTAATGCTGCCAGAGTTTGCAGTGTGGCTCAGTCTGACAGACTTCTGATCACTGAGACCACACACTGATGACATGCAACGAGAGGAAAGAGATTCTGTCTCTCTCTCCCTCCCTCTCTCTCTCGTCCTCTCTCTCTATCCCTCTTTCTCAACCACAGCTTTTCTGTGCCAACTGCAAAGAACAGGCCAGACGTATTCCCGTGCCGCCGAGGCTCATGATCTTAATTAGCATTTACAGTATGCTGGCTCACATTGCGCGCAGAGGCAATTAGACTGGTATGAAGTGCAAGAGGTCAAGGGTCAACACAGGGAAACGCAGACACAGTCATCAGGTCCACAGACAACAACCTCTTACTGTCTCCATCATGTGTTGGTGGTGTTTCCTCCATCCTTCCCCTCCCCCGCCCTTCCAAGCCCCACCCAGACTCACGGTAAAACCCAGTGTATTGGATTATAACTCGCGTTTTCATGTGTGTGGGGCTGGAACTCTGTCTCAGATCGCGGGGCTTCCTCAGGGACGTCCGCCTGCCTCGTGCTCTCGTGCGAGAGGCAAAGGCAAGTCTGCTCACACACTAACTTTGCTTTCTTTCCTGTTTTCTTCCCTTCGGTGCTCTTGTTTCCGTAGCAGACAGTAGATTTTTCCCAGCCCCATCACTCGCAGTTTCAGCAGCAAACTGCCCGAACCTGCCTGCTCAGTGACAGGAGGTGCGGATTAGCAAAGTGTGATTCGCAGACGTAAACGTCTGAAACAGCAGCTGGTCATAGTCCTGGGCAATCACGCCATGTGCTGGATAAAATGCAGGGGAACAAGACCCCCCCCCCCCCCCCCCAAGCTCCCGAGGACACGCTGGAGTGAGACTGAAAGTAAAATCAGGTTTGACATCAGCACAAACACTCCCACACAGACATGATAAGGCTCCCCCACTCTGTCACCATAGACACTTCACGCATGACAAGACCAGGGTTATGACACTTGGACCACAGGATGATCTGATTGCTGACACACACAAGTGTCCAGGAAACCACATTTAATCCCTGCTGGTTGATCCGTATACAGCAATGAATGGTACAACATGGATTATTTCAAAAGTTGTTACAGAGTTCCATGCAAACATGCCCACAGTCCTGACACTCCTGAGAGGGTTTGCTGACCTCACCTTACTTCTGTCTTTAGCATCTCAGAAACTCAGAAATGTTCCCCAAACACATTAAGGTTTCTCAATAAAGACCTTTCAGAAATCATAGAGGATTTGTCACATTACTCATGAGAGATAATATTCATTTAATTCATTTTCAAATTTTAGAAAAACAGCCAAAAATTTCAAAAAAATGTATCAAAACATCAAACATCATGAAAATCTATTAAAACATTCCTCTACATGCTCATGAACAGCTCTTTTTTATGAGGCAATTATTTGCTTTTAAATGGTGTATTTGTGTATATAACCATATGGCAATGTATAATAGAGCATAAATACTGTAGGATTAAATATGCTATTTGACATAAATAAATGTATTTAATTCATTAAAAAAATGAAAACATGAAAACAATATTTAAAAATAAAGATTAGAAGCTGAACAAAAAAATACAATAAAGCTTTTTTAAATATTTATTAAATATCACTATTTCCACTAAAATGTTTAGATACAAATGTAAGTAAATGTTATGTGTTTACATTTTAAATAAACCAAAGGAAAAAAAATGGCAGAGTTTGAGAATGTATTAATAATGATTTTAAAAAAGTCATTGGACAAAACTAGATCTTCAGTTGAACAAATGTTGAATTTTTATGTGTAACCATCACCCAAAAATTTCATACTATTTCTAAGAACAAAAGAAAATTAGTAAGTATTTAAACAAATATTCTGTATCTTATGTGTTTTTATTTAAAAGGTTCTCAGTACTCAGTACTACTACAAATACTACTACTAATAATAATAATTTTAAATTTATTATTATTATTATTATTATTATTATTATTATTATTATTATTATATTCCCAGCATGCTGTTTCTCCTGAGCAGGTTCACTGACCTCACTTTATGTTCTCCTATGTCTTTTCATTGATCGCCTAGACAACAATGCATTTAAGAGGCCTGCAGCCAGCCAGACTTTACATATTGCTACTTTTTTGTAGTAATAAATCAATGTCTGACTTAAGCATTTCATGAATGACAATTAGAGACTTTCTACGAGAGAGTAATACTTCTTCACTTAAAGGAAGTCAGGACTGACAGTATGTCTGAATGAAAACCATCAACACTGTTCTACTGACACTAACCCCCCGAGCGTTTTGCCCTTTGCTGGTCCACAACACATCCCCACACTCTTTGTCCTATATGTGTGTGTCTCCGGGATTAAACAGAGGTGAGGTTATGGAACAAGTGTGTAACCATACAGATGGTCAAACCAAGAGATTGTGTGCTTAAGACCGAGACAGCATAATGCTTGCCAGTGTTTAGCAGACAGATGAGCAAAACCTGTGGGAGGGAAGTTCTTCTACACGCCATTCTGGACGCCATTCTGTGCACTTTCCAGAGCGTCACCTCCTTATGGGGGCGGTGCTGTAATCAGCGCACAAGACTGAACAGGACAGACAGCAGAGGAGGGCCTGCAGCTCAACCATGTGAGGAAAGAATGCAGGCATTCAAATGTGTACTTCAGCTGGATAACTGAGCACGATGGCTGTGAAAGGTCCTTCTTAATTGGTGCTAACCATTTTATGGGGGTGGGGGGTGGGGGTAGACAGCCCGACTGGGGCAGTGGCGCTCTACTTGTACTGACGGGCCGAGCCAGCGGTCCGTGTGATTCCACACTCGCTGCCAACTGGCACCAGACGCGAGAGTCACAGTAATGTTCCCCGTTTAGTGGAAATTACGAGGCACACTTGACCATGTGACCACGTGACCATGTGACCAGGAGACCCTGACTATGCCACTGTGATTTGAGGTTACCCACCTCAGCCTTTTGTCTGTGGTTTCCTAATTAATTAATTTTTTACCTAATTTTTTTTAATTAGCTACAGTACCGATCAATGTCATGAGAGTTGCAAAATGGGGCTGTAAATGATTGATTACAGCTTCATATTTTAACTTCTGGGATTAAAAATGAATCACTGTTATAAAAGCAGGTTTTAGAAAGTTGGAGGCCCTCATGTCTGTACACTATACATACACATACAGGTGTATCATAGGCAGAGAGAAGACAGAGAGACAGACAGGGAGAGAAAGAAAGAGAGAGAGATTAGTTGTAAGAATAAGAATAAAATCAGCACTATGGACTGAACGAAGTTCATTTATTATTTAAAATGCATCATCGCTGGGTTTGTAGGTTTTGGGTTATAAAACAATGTGATGCTATAACTACCTGATTTTCATTCTTTCTTTGCTGCATGTGCAAATCATTTTATTTGAAATGCTTCAATCAGCTGGTCCTGTGAAGACTTTTATGTTATATAAGGTGACTTTTGCCATTTTATGTGCGTGGATGGTAGGAGGGAGCATATCATAACCCATCGGCTGCCATGTGAACAAAGAATGGTGTTGTGTGAGCACTCCTTCCCAGGACGAGCCAAGTGACAGGATCAGCTGCCCTCCCACGCAGGGTGGGATCTCACGTATGGCATGACTCACTTTCACTCTCTCTCTCTCTCTCACACACACACACACACACACACACACACACGCACACACACACACACACACATACACACACACATACATATTCACACGCACACACACATACACACGCACACACAAACACACATACATATTCACATGCACACACACACACACATATTCACACGCACACACACACACACACATACATACTCACACACACGCACATATACACATACACACACATACATGCATGCATACGCACACACAAACACATGCACACACACACGCATATACACACATGCACGCACACAAATACACACATATTAACACACTCACATACACAAATACACACACACACTCAATTGGAATTTTTACATAAATGCAAACAGAAATGTACAGTTCACACACACACACACACGCACACACACACACGTGCACGTGCATATACACACACATGCCCACGCCCCATTTCCCTTGCTATGGATTTCCTATTCAGAGTTACAGGTGAAAGTGTTTGTATGGGTTTACCCGTCTGGATGTCTGACGGGGAGGGTGAACTTTGTTTTCACTCGCCGTCTGGGCAACCAGCCAGACTAAATAACACTTTTATAGTTTAGTTCTAGACTCCTCTTTTGTTTGATGGCCTTCACAGAGCTTTAGAGAGGAGCTGTTAAGAGTGTCATGTCCTCCTGCCCAGTAAAACGTACTGTCATTACCCCAGTCACATCCTGAATGTATTCTTCTGTCATAGAATATGTACCATCTCCTCTCCAGACACCTTTTGTAAACTTTGTTTAATCCTGGCTCCTACACCAGCTCGTACGGCTTTGGTTAACAGCATCAGGATATGACTGCCATAGCTACCATTTAATGCACCCGTCAGCTGAGCACAGTCATCACTGCACTCAGGGCAGGCTGAATTACCCTGGGTCCCCTGGATCAAATTTCAGCGCCATTGGCCAGTGATTGAGTCTGATTGGGTTAATCTGATAAAGTAACGGCCAGTTGCCCAGCAACGCACACTGTTATGATGTAAACAGAAACCAGTGATCAAACATGAGCTCTTCATTCATGTGTGTGTTTAAAATGACCCCACCCCCACCACCCCCCCATTTAGTCCGATAACGATGCATGATTTAGGATGGAATAATGGCGCCTCGTTCTGACACAGACTTACACGTCCAAACAACGCACACACTTTGGTGTGGGAGGTAATACAAACACAGCAGTAATTACAAAACCCATCGCAAGACTTCTGTCCACTGTCCAATCAAAAATGATCATTGGTGATAATCCACCGGAGTGGAGCGCTTTGATAGGTGGTGAAGTTGAGGTGAATTAGCCACAAGAACACGTTTACGACCCCGTGAGGTGATGCCGTGACCTGGGAGGTAAACCCACAACCTTTAGGATAACCATCATTAGGATTTCAGAGTTTCAGCAGAATCCAGTATGTGAAATGTGCACACAGGACCTCAAGGCTCTGAGTGAAGTCTGATAATCACCCTCAACGCCCTCCAGGCGAAGCACAAGTACAGCTATAAAGTCCACATTTACACAAACACATGATTTCTTATTCAAACACTTGATTAGGGCCAGAACTTCCTTCAAAGGTCTCATCACACCTACACACTCCCTCATTCCTGGAACCTCATTCTCTAATTAACATAAACATCCTGTAATGACAACAGCATAATTCTGTGTTTTCTTTCCCAACTTTTCTTAAAAAAAAAACAGCCTCCTGCATGCTCTTTGAGACCTGGGCTGAGGTTGAAAACACAAACTTCCTCTGCTCTCTCTCCCTGGTGTTATTTAAGGAAAAAGAGGCCACACCCCTCCCTTCTCTGCTCTGGGATGGGTGTGGTTTTTTTTTTTTGCAGACAAACTTCTGAATGATGTGTGCGCCTGGCTCTCAGTTTCTGAGTCACTCTGGAGGAGGAGCAAGGCGGGAGCAGCATGCTGAGGCCCAGCCTGCCCTCACGGTGGAGTTAAACTCCTCAGCTCTACACAAACCCGCCTCATGCCCCGCACCACAGACCCAGCTGCGTCCGCACGGATATGGAAGTCGTCTGACACCAAACCAGTCTGCAGTTCTTCAAAAAATCCCTGGGAGAGAAGACCTTCTAGAAGACTGCTGTAAGTAGTACTGACAGTAGTTTTTTGTTTTCCTTTGGGGGATCTCAGCTTGGTTGAAGACCAGCTGTGAAAGGCTATGCTGTGTTGAATGGTCAGACACATGGTGCAGCGAATGTCCTCATGTCACTTGCCTGGGGGAACCCATAATTAGTTTATTATAATGTGTTTATTATCATTAACTGAGTTAAATCAAATTAATGTGCATTAAGTCCTTTAAAATTGTTTTAAAAATAGATTAAATTAGATACAGCTCAAACACAAGGACGTCTGTACTCAAAATGCTGCAATGCATAAGAAAGATTGAATGAAATATGTGTCACCCTTGACTAGTTACATGTGTGTTTTTATAATCTTGGTAAACTGGGTTAATAAAATCATTTAAAAACAAAATTTTACTTTAGTACAGGTAGTGAATAAAAGAAAGACAAATAAAGGGCACTTGAACATATTTTATATAAACTGAGTTTTCATAATGCTCCTAGCTTTATTATGCATGTTCCATGATTGAGTTGATTAATTTCCAAATATTAAACAATAAACATTTGGAAAAGAATAGAATATATTCAACTACAAGTGGAATAGAATGGTTTTAAAATTAGAGCCTCTGCTTCACGCCCGTAACGTTAAAAACCACACATTAGACATTAAGTTACGTTCAATTTGGGTTTACAAGAGAAAAATAATTGGATTTAATAATGAAACATTTGCTAGACACAATCTTTGACCAAACGTTCACTGTGCCGAAGCACTGCTTTTGAGGTAATATTGGTAGTGTCTTTTAATGGCTTTTAATTTGATGGGCTTGCGTGACTTCAGTAAACAAGAAAAAAAACGCGTGTTTTTGACAACAACAACAACAACAAACAAAACAAAACAAAACAAAGTCTATTGGAAGACAATTAGGAAAGAGGGCACGGTCAGCGCGAGGCCCTGAAGACATGGCTGTCAGTGGCGCCCATTCTCAACTCTGAACCGCGCTTTGACTTTGGAAATGAAGGCCGCCATCCCCCGCATTGAACTCATCGCGTTGTCTACACGATGGAAAATAAATAAACAAGCGTAACTTCATTCAGAGATCAGCGGAGTTGGGGAAGAAACTGGAAAATACGTATTTCCTTGCCGTCCTGTTCTCCCCGCAAGCCCTGGCAGAGGTAGAGGAAGTAAGTCGTCTTTTCCACCTGACATCACTGACGTGATTAGAACAACATTGGGAGCGAATCTCCGCGTGCCGAGCCTATGAGAACCGATCTGGGTTCTCTCACATCAACCACGAGCGCTGTGCAGATCTAAAACGGATACACTCCTAATGCGGGGACTAAGATTAAAACAGCCAGTGAGTTAAAGCCTCTACAGAAATGTGTGTTTCTTTTTACATAAAAAGTGTAAAGAACTTTTAGCCAAAATATAGGCTGATCAGTTTTCCTTTCATTGTGTATTCTTTGTTAGAAACAGTGAATGGATGAACATTATGACTGAACAGAACGAATTAATCCAACTCATTACACAACTTTAAATATGTTCGTTAGCGTAACTGAAAATAATTGCATTTAAAATATGTACAAAAACGATATGTGCAGGGTACAATTCCTATACAATATGTACGGGTTTTTTTTTTAGGACATATTCACAATGTAATTGAGAAAACAGATACACAAAAATAACATGTGCTTTATGTGAATGTCAGTGTGTGAAGTATATAATGCATCAAATATGAATAAGTAATGTTAAAAAATACAGCAAAACAATATGAAACGGTAAACCCAAATCAAATGAACTAGGCCTTTATACTAATGGTATATTTTACTAAACTGTTTTGGTAAAGTTACTATATCTGGCACTGTATTAAACTCAGTCATAGTCAGAAGGTGGTTAGTGTTACTGGCCCAGTTCCCTGTATAATGCAGTGTGACATTAATGTTACGTCTCTGGAATACGCCTTTATTTAAACTAAGTAAAGGTTAAGTGAAAAGGTCCTGCATGTTGTTGATTTGCATTAGCGTCATGTATGTACACATCAGCAGAGATGCTCTACAACAGAGAGCTCAGTGGTTTTATGTAGGGAATTTCTATTGTGTTGTTATGGATAAATTACATCGCAAATAGCACTAAGTAGCTGAATGGCTGGTGTGCGTGTGTTTGTGAGTGTGTGTGTGTGTGTTTGTGAGTGTGTGTGTGTGTGTGTGTGTGTGTGTGTGCACGCGCGTGTGTGTGTGTGTGTGTGTGTGTGTGTGAGTGGCCATCCGGAAATGACTGTGCAAAGCATACAAACAAATTAACTCTGGGGAAGGGGAGATGACATCATAAACATCCAGAATGAATATCAGAATGAATCGATGCCTGGATTTAGAGGCGCAGGGTGAAAAGCATGAAGCAAAAACTAGAAATGAAAAATAATTGAATAACAAAACCTTGAAAAATACTCTTTAAAAATATGTTCCTTTAGACACATAACCTGATTCTCGAGTATAAAACAGATACATATATATATATATAAAACAAATACATATATGCAATGTTCAGCCCAAATGAAAACCTTTTGTATAGTCTTGTATATATTAAAGTCTTCGCTGAGACTCACCAGATCGGGAGTGTAAACAAGCATGTGTAAGAAAACAACAATAAAAAACTTAGCAGTATTGAAGCTGCACTGATTTTTACTTCTAGTAACAGAGTTTTTACTGTTTTTCTCAAGTGCCAAACAAACCGAGAGAGAACAAGGCCACAGCAAAACAAAACATGAAAATGAAGCTCTCTGTTCTCCACGAGCAGGGACCTGGGGAGGGGGGGCATTCTGTTCTCCATGGCTTGTTTACAGGAAGTGCTCAGAGATCCAACAGATGGGCACATTCACAGAGTTCAGCTTTATTGCATTTTTCCAGGTCCAATAAAGTGTTCGACTTCTCTGCACTTTCAGTTCAGTGTGGGAAAGGACCTTGGCTGCCTGCTCCAGCGGTGCTAATGGGCAAGCATCCATGAGTATACACACGCCAGGTTAACTAGACAAAATTGCTGTCATTTTAATAATAAGGATTCCAGAAGTTTTTCAGGGAGAGAGTGAGAGAGAGCGAGAGAGGGAGAGAGAGAGAAAGAAAGAGAACAACGAGGTGTTTCAGAATGTCCTCATCAAAAAGGATGTCGTTTTCAAGAATATTCAAAATGTTTGGCGAATTTTGTCCAGTCTTATTGTTGCAGACTTTAGTGGGGGAGGCAGGAATCTGAGGTCCTGTGTTACTGTTATTTCCCTTTAATGTAGACTCCTCCCACTCTGCGGTGAGGTAGCATGTAGCTTCTTCTCCTCTCTGTGATGGAGTCTTTTTAAGGGCCTGTTAGCACTCAAGTGAAAAGAGCCTCTCATTTGACCAGAACGCGGTCATATTCAGTGCCTTTGTGTTTAATCTGTTTTACTGTACGTGTGGCATGGTCTTCCTGTCTGGACTGCATGGGGAATCGTTCTGTTTCCCAATTAAACTCCTTAGGCTAAGGTCCTATTAGACATTTAGTGAAGGAAGCTTTCTGTGGAAGTCATTTGGGATATGCTATTTGGTCTCAGTGTAATTACTTTTTTTGAATGTGGTTCTTTTGTAGAAGCAGTTGCTTTAAATAGTGTATCTCAGAGCGAATTATTCCATTTCTTATTACTGTTCTTGTATTTTTAGCCAATCAGGTAAATCTTTACATATGTACAATGCATATGTACAATGAGACTGTATGTATTATTTACCATAACATTTTAATACAATATTATCCTTGCTGCTCCAAACTGAACTTCTTTAGTTCTACAGTAAACTGCATATTAACAGCATAAGCTTTGCTGGAATATTCCTTAATGGAGCGATCAATTTCAATACATGTTTTTATGTGTATATACATTTAATAGATATACCTGTGAAGGACAGTCTTTATGGGGTTGTTCCAGAAAGCAAAGCTTTCACCCTTTGCAGAAAGCAGGTTTGTTCTGATTATTTCATGTGTAAAAAGGGGAAAAATTCAATAACAACGTTTACATCAGTAACCCAAGATGGAAAGGTGAAAGGGATAAAGTCAATCATTTTGTCCAAGCATGTCCTCTGAGTGTGTGAGTTGTGTGTGTGTGTGTGTGTGTGTGTGTGTGTTTCGCAGCTACTGACTGTTGTCTGCAATGTGCCTCTTTCAGACTCTGTTCTTTAGTGTCTCATTCATCCCGGGATGATCGGTGTGTGTGTGTGTGTCTGCATCGTTGCACGGTTCACACTCGCCTCTACTACACGCAGCACCACCCTACCCCCACCCTCACCCACACCCGGGTTTACACTCAAACCACCATCTTCCATTGGCTGCTTGTGGGCTCTCGAGTTCTGCCAGCAAAGGACGTGCGGGGTGTGGTTTTGCTACACCAGCCGAGGGTCCTGGCCTGTCACTCCTTCCCAGCCAGTCATAACAGCTGAGGCTGTGGAAACCGTGTAATCAGGGACAGTACTGCCAGCTTCTCCCGCTTCCACCCAGAGAGACTCGGAGCTCAGCCTGCATCAGGCGGGTGATGCTGTATGCAGAATGTTGGGTGGCAGTGCTGATCCCAGGCGCTGGCACTTTTAGGGCAGTGAAATGGAGTAGAGATAGAAAAACCCCACAGCAGCTGAGAACTTCGTGTCTTTGCCGGTATCTCTGCTTCGCCTCTGCGCGGGAACAGTTCATGCCCTAATTTTATACCTAAGCATAACTGGAAAATGCACATTCATTCCTTTTTATTATTCCTAAGTAGTTTTCACAAACATATATACTTTTTCTATGGAAATCGTAATTAAAAAATAGCTAATAGTTGTAGAAACTGACTCATGAACCCCAAAGTTTAAACCAAACAAATCATATTTAATTGACAGTAAATTTTATTTAATATATATGCATTAAATATCTAACTGTCTATTGTGGACAGCACGGTGGATTGTACTGTATTATTTTTAATTAATAAAAAATTAATTTTCATTTTAGCTGTATTTAATAATGTAATATTTGTTTGTTGACTGGCTTGTTTATTTATTTGTATAAGAAGTATTCCAGTACAACTTAATCCTCACTTGCCTGGGGTTTAATTTAAAACAGACCAAAAGCCATCTAGGGTTAGGATTGGTGTTAGGGGTTAGGAGTTTAGGATTAGTGTTAAGGTTAGTAGGAACAGAGTGTACTGAAGAAACAATTTAAAACAATTATTTCCTTGTTTTAATGTGAAACCTGTTACTGTCAGGTTATATGCATTAAAAAGAAATATATTAAGAATTACATTCTAGTTTGAATTTCATCCAGAAAGTCATAATTTCAAGGGATCAAATGATCTTTTATGAGATTTTTCTTCCCTCAAAGTTTGTCAGACTATTTTAGCATATCTGGAAGATATCTTCAGGCGTGTACTGACTGATTTAGGTGTTTGAAGTGAGTTTTAATCAGCTTTAAGTGGTAAGTTAAGTGGTGGTATGTTGTAGACGTTTAAATGATGCATATTAAGCCGTCTGACAAAGTCTGACACACGTTCTAACACCTCCTGTTATGGTCTGACAATCTCATTACTTTTTTTTATACAGTGCTGTGGCTAATGATACATGCCTGAGTCACAAACACAGCTAATCCACAGCTAAGTCACATTGAAGACACATTGTTTTCACTATGTTAATGTTTTTTTTTATTTTTTCTGAGCTTATTTTAAATAATATGGCTTTTGAATCTAAAAGGAAAATGTTTACGTAATTTGGGTAAAAATTAAGCTTTTATTTTAAATTAAATTAAAAGTAAAATCCATATTAGCTATGAGGAAAAATTATGAATATATGAATATATTACTTGTGTGTTTTTAGCTTGGTCTTACTCTGAAATTGTGTAAGAAATCTGCCTTTTCAGTATGATAAAGCCCCATAATTACAGGTATGAGTATCCCTGGAGATTCTTATGAACTAAACCAGTACAGTGTTCCCAGTTACTCCCTG
>JAOYMR010000015.1:11702529-11721771 GCA_025802075.1 Tenebrosternarchus preto | reverse complement strand
GATATTCCAAGTATCCCTAAGCACTCTGTAAGTCGCTCTGGATAACAGCGTCTGCCAAATGCCAGAAATGTAAATGTTCTGATTAAGGACAGGACGGTAACTGTTCCAACTATGTTTCCACATTGGTTTGGACATGGTTCGGTATGAAGCATTTCCACATCGTGCACAGGTTTCTTGCCATGCTAACTGTGCTCACAGCTGCACAATCACTTGAATGGTGTGGTGGTGTAGACATACACTGATTGGTTCTACACAGAGGTAAGTTCTCTCTCAACAATCGACACTTGAATGCGTCCTGTGACGACTTATGCACCAACAAAGAGCCATTTAAATAGTCCAAACATCTCCAAACGATCCACCTTGTCAGTGTAAGAATCAAATTCTTGTTGAATAAAACCACTCTGTTAGACTAGAACAGGAAGATCCTCCAGCAGTTCTCCAGCAGTCTGATGATCCTTCATTCTCAGTTCCTCTCCGTTCCTTATCACTTTCCCTTCAAAGTTAATAAATCAGATCTTCTCAGACTATGTCTGACTGTGGTCTCTCAATTTGCAGTGGCTGTCCAAGCTTGTGGAGAGAGTGGACTGTACAGAGAGGGGTAGCGGTTACACCGGGGCTAAAGAACCTAACATTCAGACACGTCAGTGACCGGAGTTGCCTAGCAACATAATAATGCTGAGAGTCTGTGGCAGATACTTCCAGGCCCTGATCTCCAGGGCAACAGGTGGGAAGAAAGAATCCACAACCAGTCTAAGGAGTCCGGAACGGCCCGGAACAATCCGGAATCGCCCCGGAATACAGCCCTAGTAACTGTTGGTACTACAGTCAAATAGAGGCTTATGTAAATAACTAACGAATGCACATGTATTACACCTGATCATGAGAGATACCTATAGTTTCTCTATACTTTCTCTCCCTAAACTCTATACTATAACTATAATTTCTAAAAGTTTAATTAATGTTCATGAAAACAAATTTGAGGTGAAAAGGTTTCAGAAAACAACAATGAAGACTGACTGAGAGTACCTGTATTCCTCTTAAAGCAGAAACAGTAAACACAGGTGGAGGAGAGGAGTGAGGAGAGGAGAACACACACAGCACACACAGCGACCAGCAGCTTCCAGGAAACACTCCACTCTGGTACAGGAAGGGTGGGGTGGGTGTCTGAAATAAAAAAGGAAGTAGAACTAATTAAAAATGTATTACATTTTAATAAACAAATTGCAGATAAAATACAACTGAAATAAAGTTTATGTTAATAATAACACATATGCAAAATGTGAACAAGACTTATGGTTTATATGTGGACTAAACTAAAGTAATTAATGAACTAATCTCAATTAGCTATTTATGTAGAAACATAAATGTAGATTTTGTATATTTTGGATTGTTTTTAATAATTAAATTAATAATTATATTAAATTAATAAATAAAGAAATATTAGTCTGTTATCAGATAAAATTGATCTTACCGAGGAGAGAAAGTCGGATTCTTCTGTTTCCATAGTAATAAACATCCTTAGATTTTATTCCAGTTTCATCATTAGTAATGTTTGTCTTGTGTAGAGCACAGTAGTACAGGCCCAGGACTGACTCAGTGACGTTCTTTACCAGTAGACTGTAAGTTTGGTTAGAGGGATTCCACACAAAGGAGTAACGTGAAGCAACTTCTTTGCTTGTTTCGTATCCTGATATCATCAGACGAGGATGATTCTCCTGTGAGCAGTTTCTGAACCAGACTGGTTTAAGTCCAGTCTCACAAACACAGTCGCTGTAGAGAGTGATGTTGTCTCCTTTTCGGACTCTCATCTCCACTTCTTCTCCAGAGATCCTCTTCTGATTGGCGAACACAACACCTACAACAGAAAGTCTTTAGTTTAATACAGAAAGTCTTTAGTTTAATCTGAAGAAAGTGAGCTTCAACAGAAATAGGCATAACTGTGTTCACAGTAATAAAGTACCATAAGATACAGTAGGTAATAAAAATACATTCACGTACACATAAGAGTGATGAGAGTGACTCCTGATCTCTCCATCTCACAGACCCGTGCTGAGTGGATGATGGCGCACAGGGTATTTGAGGGGCTTTGATGTCTGTTCTGAGATCTGATTGGTCCACGTCAACGGAAGATTTCTCTCACAGTGTGTATAGTTGAATTTTGTGGCTTAAGTGGTACTTTCTAAGTGGAACATTTCTCTGTTTGGTCAGCAAACATCATTACTGCGTAATAAATACGCAAAAGGTTGGACAAAAAATTGTTCAGCAGCTGAGAAATGCTTGTTTAATTAACGTCCCATCAAGGAACATTTAAACAAACAAATCACGTCACGTATCGACTACTTTTACTACAAATTTGAATTTTATAAATGACTTTTTTTTTTAATCAATTAACTTTTTTTTTCTTCATAAAAACATGCCTCAGATTTGCCAGTACATGCCTTAGTCACACATGTATCTTTTGTCCAATCAATTGTTCCACTGAAACATCAGAGTCACATAGAAGAGTGATAGTGTGTGTCTGAACAGAGCAGAGAAAAGACTGGGTGGGTCTGATGGATAAGTTCCTTTCATCAGTTCAATTTATAAAATGTGATGGTACAGGTGAAATAATAACCTTTATAAATAACCTTTTCTAAAACATATACCTCTGTGCTACAACTCTATTTGATAATGGTTTAATGGGAATCAACTTCAATTATTTTTTTAAATCTGATAAATCATATACCATGATCCACAACATGTCCCCTTCAGGTGGAGACAGGAAATGCAGCTCCTCAGATAATCAACATCATTGAACTGAGGTGATTATTTAAACTTATTATTAAAAGATAATTTTGTGTTCGCTCATTGCTTTGTGTTTATGAGGTGGCACCTATGACCTTCAATGTGTGTGTGTGTGTGTGTGTGTGTGTGTGTGTGCGTGTGTGTGTGTGTGTGTGTGTAGTAGATTGACATTCAAACATGCCTTCTACTAAAACCAAACTGGTAAATCTCATTTACATTGTGAGACACTGTAGAATCAGGTAATAATGAAGCAGATTCTTTGTATTTATAAATATATTACAGTGTGTTTGAACACAGTGATGTGTGATTCCCTCCCCCACCCTGAGAGTTTCTGTGCAATAAAACAGGAAACCCACAACTGCACACTCACTGTTCTTAATCACTGATCTCAGATCAGTTTTATATTAGGTAAATGTGTCTTTCAATACTGCTTAAAGTGGTGAAACTGACCCTGTGATTCAGTACCTCATAGTCTCACACACACACACAAATCTATGCATACGTACACACCAACACACATACATGCATGCAAACACACACACACATGCATGTACACACACCAACACACACACATGCATGTACACACACACACATATGCATACATACATGCACACACACAAAAAATGCATGCATATGTGCACATCACACACACACACACACACACATTCTGTCTCTCTCTCTCACTTATACCCCATTTTGCACATCTAAACTTTCTCACTGATGCACTTTGCTATCTGTCATACACAAGTACACAGGTAAGCAAACACACACACACAAACCTATACATACATAAATACGTGCAAACACATGCATACATACATAAACACACACACACACATGCATACACACACACACATGCATACATAAACACACACACACACACACACACTCTCTTATGAACCTTTTTGCACATACTTAAACTTGCACTCATTTTCTCATACACGTATGCACAAACAACCACACACACACACACACATACACACACAAACACACACATCAATAATGCATAAACAGGAAACCCAGAAATAGGCCCTGCTGCTCAGGCCACTACCAGAGCACAGCACACTGGCTGTCCTTAATCACTGATCTCAGATCAGCTTTATAGAGTACAGCACACTGATCACTGCTGCAGGCCACTACCAGAGCAGAGCACACTGCCTGTCCTTAGTCACTGATCTCAGATCAGCTTTACAGAACACAGTTTTGATCACTGCTGTTGGCCAAGTGTGTGTCTTGTGTGTCTGAACAAACTAATAAACAACACAAATTTACACACAACACAACACACACACACATGCAGTATTCCGTGGTAGTGGAATGTGAAAGGATAGATCCTCATTCATGTTTCTGAAAAACATAGCTATTCAAAATAAAAAAGGAAAACACACAAGAAAAATTTTCAGATAAAATCAAACTTGAAAAACGTTTTCAAGCAAACAGCGTCTTTCTGTCTCCTCTGTCTGAGAGCAGGAAACATCAGTCACCCAGACAGGAAACCCACAACGGCTCACGCCACTTCCAGACCCCTGCACACCGTTATTGGTCACACTGATCTCAGATCTGTTTTCCATTTCACAAATGCATATTTCAGGGCTTTTAAGAAAGTAAAACTGACCCAGGATCTGATATAAACATTAGATAGAACTACCATGAGTAAATGGTATGTGAACTGCAGCTCCAGAATACTGGACAGCTGTGAATCTTTTATCTCCTGCAGCCTGGAGGTCCATGACAGTCCATGAGAAGTGAGGAGTTCACATGACTGATCTCAGATCAGCTTTACAGAGCACAGCTCACTGATCACTGCTGCAGGCCACTACCACAGCAGAGCACACTGCCTGTCCTTAATCACTGATCTCAGATCAGCTTTACAGAGCACAGCACCCCGATCACTGCTGCAGGCCACTACCACAGCAGAGCGCACTGCCTGTCCTTAATCACTGATCTCAGATCAGCTTTACAGAGCACAGCACCCCGATCACTGCTGCAGGCCCTCTATTCACATGAACTGCATGTGTGTTATATTAGACTGATATTACATTTGAGCAAAATTGCTGTGTTTTTATGACTGAAGTGCAAATCTTAGACATTTACTGTCACTCATACACACACACATGTACATACATACATGCATGCACACACACACACACAAACACACACATATGCATGCATGCATGCACACGCACATACACATGCACACATACATGCACACACAAAAAAAGCATGCACACACACACACACACACCTACACATTCTCTCTCTCTCACTTGTGCCCCATTTTCCACATGTCAAAACTTGCACTCGTTTTCCCACTGATACACTTACTGCCTGTCAGCAAACACACACAGACACACATACATACACACACACACACACACACTCTCTCTTATGAACCTTTTTGCATGTACATAAACTTGCACTCATTTTCTCATACACTTATGCATAAACAACAACCACACACACACATACACACACACACACAAACACACACATCAATAATGCGTAAACAGCAAATCCAGAAATAGGCCCTGCTGCTCAGGCCACTACCAGAGCAGAGCACACTGCCTGTCCTTAATCACTGATTTTAGATCTGCTTTACAGAACACAGAGTTTTACTGCTGTAGGCCAAGTGTGTGTCTTGTTTGTCTTAACAAACTGATAAACAACACAAATTTACTCTGGGACACAACACAACACACACACACACACACATACACACACACACACACATGCAGTTTTCTGTGGTAGTGGAATATGAAAGGATAGATCCTCCTTCATGTTTCTGAAAAACACAACTATTCAAAATAAAGAAAAACAAGGGACACACAGGAAGAATTTTCAAATAAAATCAAACGTGAAAAATGTTTTCAGGCAAACAGCGTCTGTCTGTGAGCAGGAAACATCAGTTCCACCCAGACAGGAAACCCACAACGGTGTCTTAGAGCTCACACCACTTCTAGACCCCTGCACAGAGTTATTGGTCACACTGATCTCAGATCTGTTTTCCATTTCACAGATTCATATTTCAAGGCTTTTTGGAAAGTACAACTGACCAAGGATCTGATTTAAACATTTTATGGACAGTCCATGAAAACTGAGGAGAGAGAATAGCATGAACCACAAAGCTGCTACAGGAGGCCTGTTGTCTTGTGCATCACACTCAGACAGGTAATCATGGCAACGTGTGATGTTAGAGACCTCACTAACCCTAACCCTAATCCTAATCCTAACCCTAACCCTAACCCTAATCCTAATCCTAATCCTAATCCTAACCCTAGCTTCAAAACTGCTGTAGTAGCAAAAAGAGAGAAAAATGAGCCAGTACATCCTCAGGTCTTTGACAAGAGCAAAATGTATAACCACCACAGCAACGACATCAAAGTACCTGAGCAAACACACTAAACATTCACAGTCTGTGACATGTGAATGATGTAAGGCAGGGTTTCTCCACCCAGTCTTTGGGCCCACAAGTCGGTTCCACGTTTTTGCTCTGCCCAGGTTCCAAGCAGATTAGGCTGGAGCAAAAACATGGAACTGTCTAGTGGGCTATAAGGACTGGGCTGGGAAACACTGATGTAAAGGAGACCCACTACTGCAGCAGGTGAACTTCGACTCACATGAACGGCAGTGGATGAACTCATAATCTTAATCACAACCACTAAAGATGTTCAAGAGCTCTCAGACCTCACCACTGACTGCAGATGTGTGTTTTTCATGTCTAACTGCATGTGCGTTATAATAGACTGATGTTATAACCTTTAATTTGAGCAAAATTGCTGTGTTTTTATAACTGAAATGCAATATTAGAAATGTACACACACACTCATACACACACATACACACTCTCACACACATACATACACACACACACACATGCGCACACATACACACGCGCACACATACACACACTCACACACATACACACACACAATCACAGACATACACACACTCACACACATACACATACACACACACAATCACACGCACTCACACACATACACACACTCACACACACACACACACACACACTCACACACATATACTCTTCTTGTTGGTAGGACACACAGGAACCCATAGTGAGGCCCTGCAGCAGGCCTGCACAATGTTATTCATAACTGATCTGAGATCTCCTCCCTGTTATTTAGAACTGATCTGAGACCTGCATGCTGTTATTTATAGCTGATCTGAGATCTGCACATAGTAATTTATAACTGATCTAACATCTGCACGTTGTAATTTATAACTGACCTAAGATCTGATGTACATTATCTAGATTCTTGGAAACTTTCAGGCATTACTAAATAAATTAAACTAGAAAAAAATGAAACTATGGAATCACACATCACTGTGTGTGAGCAAACACACTAATATATTAATAAATACAAAGAATCTGCTTCATTATTACCTGATTCTCCAGTGTCTCGCAATGTAAACGAGATTTAATGTAATTCTGATGATTTGTTGTCAGACTAATAATGTGTTTTACATGTGACAGTTTGTAATGCACACACACACACACACACACACACACATTCATTTGCTAGTATAAACATATGGCCATGTATCTTCATCTTATGCACATACACACACACACACACACTTGCTTTGTTGTCTTTGCTGTGGTGGCTATAACATTTGTAGTAACTGAGTGTGTGGTGCACTCGGAGTGGTGTGCTCTGTAAAGCTGATCTGAGATCAGTGATTAAGGACAGTGTGTTATGTGTAAACAGCATGCAAACGACTGCACAGCTTCTCCAGAATACTGAGGCTAATCCTTTTAGCCCAGGTCAAAGGTCATATAGTCCAGGTGTGTATTTGTTCAAACTGGTGAATGTGAGATAATGAAGAATATGAAACTGCTCAGCTGTTTTTTCTTTCTTCCTTCTGATGAAGTTTCAGGACACATCTCTGCATGCTTGACAGACATTGCTTCATGGATGACTGCCCACCACTTGAAGCTTAATCCCAGTAAAACTGAGTTTCTATACATCCCAGGGACTCCCAGTCATCACCATGACCTCACCATGACCTTTGAGAACCTACTGGTTCTACCATCCCAAGCTGCCCGTAGCCTGGGCACAACTTTAGACAGCCAGTTGTCACTCTCAAGTCATGTATTAAACCCGACTCGGTCCTGCAGATTTCTCCATAGTAACATATAAAATATTCTGCCTTTCCTTTCACAGGAATCCACCCAAGTGCTTGTGCAGATTCTAGTCTACAACCTTCCAAAGTTCCCACGTCACTCCATCGCTGCGTTCCCTCCACTGGCTTTCTGCAGCTGCCCACATCAAAATTTAAACCCTGATGCTGCTTACAAAGCCAGAAATGGACCTGCTCCCTCTTACATGATGATGATGGTCAAAGGCCGATTCGTAGCTCAAGCAGTTCGAATATAAAGTACAGCTCGAAACACCATACTTCAGCTCCAATGGTAGACAAGCTTCTAGGCTCTCTGTGCTGCTCTAAGGTGGTAGAATGAACTTCCACTGACTGCCCGGACAGCACAATCCCTTGCAATCTTCAAACACAGACTAAAGACTCATCTATCTGTAGAGAATCTCAATAACCAATGATGCTGCAGTTTTATTTTACCACCAATGATGAGAAACTCAAATTCGAGCACCTATTTGTTATTCTTTCTTGCTATATTTATCGTTGTTTAACAGAACTTATATTAGGACCAGCGTGATTCTTGTATTTTAGCTGTGATCTAGTTCAAATGTCTATTGAACTCCATCCTACATACTGGCTAGGATACATTCTATGACAATAACAAAGCACTTTTGTAAGTTGTTCTGGATGAGAGCTTCTGCTAAATGCCATAAATGTAAATGTTATTACATGCTTCAGATCACATTACTCCCACATTATGACACCCTAATGATTCAGTGATTTAGACTTAGGATTAGGTTTCAGCCACATGGCTTTGGTCTGATTAAAGAGATCCTAACAGAAGCTTACAGGAGCCTGTATTTTCTCTCACCTACTGGTGTTTTGTTCAGTAATACATTTTAAGTCTCAGCAGTGACTATAACATTTATGACATTTATGAAGACAGAAAAAAATTAATTGATGTTAATAAAAGTCATGAATAAAATCAAAAGCAGTAAAAGTAACTGACATGTTACATGTGATTTGTTTGTGTAAATCTTCCATGAAGGAAGTTGTCGCTGGACAACGTCAAACTATTTGGCCTTCTGAGTTATTATGACATTTGCTGACCAACAGAGAAATGTTCCACTTAGAAAGTACCACCTAAACCACAATATTCAACTATACACACTGTGAGAGAAATGTTCCATTGACGTGGACCAATCAGATCTCAGAACAGGCATCAAAGCCCCTCAAAGACCCTGTGCACCATCATCCACTCAGCACGGGTCTCTGAGATGGAGAGATCAGGAGTCACTCTCATCACTCTTGTGTGTACGTGAATTTATTTTTATCACCTACTGTGTCTTATGGTACTTTATTACTGTGAACACAGTTCTGCCTATTTCTGTTGAAGCTCACTTTCCCTTGATAAAAATAAAGACTTTCTATTGTAGGTGTTTTGTTCTCCAGTCAGAGGAGGGTCTCTGGATCAGAAGTGAAGATGAGAGTCCGACGAGGAGACAGCATCACTCTCTACAGCGACTGTGTTTGGGAGACTGGATTTACACCAGTCTGGTTCAGAAACTGCTCACAGGAGAATCATCCTCGTCTGATGATATCAGGATTCAAAACAAGCAAAGAAGTTGCTTCACGTTACTCCTTTGTGTGGATTCCCTCTAACCAAACTCACAGTCTACTGGTAAAGAACGTCACTGAGTCAGTCCTGGGCCTGTACTACTGTGCTCTACACAAGACAAACATTACTAAAGATGAAACTGGACTAACATCTAAGGATGTTTATTACTATGGAAACCGAGGTATCAGACTTTCTCTCCTCGGTAAGTTCACTCTGTTTGATCTGAATAATCCTTAGTGAGCAGAGATGAGTATTTGTTTTTCATTTACTATAATTTTTAAAACATTGTAAAATATACACTTTCTTTGTTTCTATATAATATAATATAATATAATATAATATAATATAATATAATATAATATATATAATAGCACTCCATTGTTATATTGGTTCTTCTTCTTCTGCTTCTTCTTCCATACATTTCTACAGTTAATACAGCCCGAACCGCTTAACGTACAGACTCCGTTCAAACTGTGTTTCGAAGGTCTCGACTCAGACCTGTGCTCTGTATTTTTGGAGTCGATTGGATGTATAGTGTCACAGGAGACTAACCCTAACCCCTCTCCTCACCTGTGTTTACTGCTTCTGCTTTAAGAGGAATACAGGCACACACTTATATACACACTTATATACACACTTATATACACACTTATATACACACTCACCCTAACAAGACACAGGTGAAACGAGTAACACTAACGAACATCCACAACACAGACAACACGCACTCCGCTCACATCACACCAACGTACACACAGACACACCCTCGTTCAACCAACACGACACAGGAACCCCCACACAGACAGACCCTCACAGAAATGAGACAGGGAAGGGGGCCTGGGCAGGCCACCGTGACATAGCCCCACCGCAAGGGGCGCTTTCTCCCGGAGCGCCCAATGCCCGCGGACCACCCTCCGGCCCCTACCACCGGCTCAGGACCGGAGGACGGGCACCACTGCCACCGACACGTCCCCGGGAGCAGCCTCCCCCCGCTGCAGGGCCAGTCCACAGGGTCTCGCCCTTACACCACTCTCCCAGGGGTCAGGGATGAAACTGGGGGAACAAAAACAGGCACAAACAACGTTACAGGAACACACACAGGTACACAGGGACAGGCACAGGTACACAGGGACAGGCACAGGTACACAGGGACAGGCACAGGTACACAGGGACAGGCACAGGTACACAAGGACAGGCACAGGTACACAGGGACAGGCACAGGTACACCGGGACAGGCACAGGTACACAGGGACAGGCACAGACACTTTCAGCTCAATCCAGTTATAACAAAATCATCCTCAAGAGGTCCTATCTCTCCCCATCTATTCAGATAAGACATGAGTTAAATATTTGCCGATTTATGACCGTTTGTTCGGAGGGTGCAATTCTGGCTCAAACAAGCTTCTCCACTAAAAGCTGCATAATAAGAGTGACGGTTAATTTGAATGACTCCCCCCCCCCCCCCACACACACACACATACAAACATCTCTCTCTCTCTCTCTCTCTCTTACATGCACCACACAGACACACACACAGACATATACCTAAGGAGGTCTTGTTCACCTACGCAGAAACACTGACACACACACACAAACACACAGTCACACACACACACACACACACACACACACACACACACACACAAACAGTCAGTCACATACACTCACACACACAAACACTCAGTCACATACATTCACACACACAAACACACAGTCACATACACACACACACACACACACAATATGTATTTCCTTCAGGAAATGCAAATCTAGTTATTCAAATAAACTATAGATGCAAGAGTACAAATCCTTTCTTTGCTTCAGTTGTTTTTTATCTGCGTTTTTAAAATAAAATGTAATTAATTTCCAGTTCCATTTCCTGTTTTATTTCAGACAACCACCAAATCCCTCCTGTACCAGAGTGGAGTGTCTGCTGGAAGCTGCTGGTCACTGTGTGTGCTGTGTGTGTTCTCCTCTCCTCACTCCTCTCCTCCACCTGTGTTTACTGTTTCTGCTTTAAGAGGAACACAGGTACTCTCAGTCAGTCTCCATTTTCTGACACCATTCACCTAAATTTAGTTATTAAGAGCATTTGTGAATATGTCATAACCTTAATGAATTTTACATAGATGTCCACAGGTTCTGGGAATTAGTATGTTGCTAAGCAACTCCAGTAGCTGATGCGTCTGACGACGTAGATAGTTTGGAGAATGTTTGGTCTGTTTTTAGCATTTGGCGGCGAGAGAGAAGCGAAAAGAGTATCACCTTTGTAGAGCCAGTCAGTATATGCCAAGTGAGTCTGCAGCCATGACCACGGTTAGCTAAACCACGGCAAGAAACCTGTGCTGAGCTCCATACCAAACTGTGTTCATGCAGAAACACAGGTAGCAGTCCTGCGGAAAAGAGGCTAGAGCCTAAAATCCATTTTTTTTTAAATACTGTTGATGTAAATTTAGAACTGGATGTGTTGTGTGGGTGTCCCTGTGCTCCTGGGTGGATCTGCAATGTGAGATTTTTATTATTTTTTTTTTGGTTACAGAAGCAGAAGTTGAACAGAACTGTAATACCAACACACAGAACCAGAAACACCCCCAAACTGAAGAGGTACAGTGGAAGCTACTTGTGCATACACACACTCACACACACACTCACACACACAAACTAGCAGTGCTTTTTAATAATTCCGCTGACTGTGAGTTTGGTAATTTTCAAATGTTTTTTAAACTGTAGCAATCTGGAGGAAATGAAGTCACTTACACCTCGGTGAACATCCTGAGTGGACGGAAGAAACATCGCTCAGTACTTTCTGATTTCAGTACTTACTCTGAGGTCAGAACTGGTAGAATGTAGAACTACCGTAGAAGATCTTTCTAGAAAGCAGTGTTTACTGATTAATAATAATAATAATAATAATAATAACAATAAGTTACATTTATATAGCACCTTTCACAAACCCAAGGACGCTTAACATCACATGTGAGGGGGGAAAAGAAAAAAAAACATACTTAGGAAGAATAATGAGAGGTAAAGAGGAAAGTTTTAAGTTGATTTTTGAAAGAAGAGAGTAGAACAGTTACGAAGGGATTGAGGCAGAGAGTTCCAGAGTTTTGGGGCAGCAGCACTGAAAGATCTACTGCCCATAGAAACAAGTTTAGTGTGTGGGACAATCAGAAAAATGGAGTGAGAGGATCTAAGGGTGCGAGAGGGACGACAAACCTTGATGAGTTCGGTGAGATATGCAGGGGCAAGACCATGAAGAGCCTTGAATGTAAGAATCAGAATTGTATAGTTGATCCTGCAAGTGACAGGTAACCAGTGTAACTGCTGAAGGACAGGTGTGATGTGCACAGAGCGCTTAGTAGATGTGAGGACTCGAGCTGCAGAGTTCTGGATGTACTGAAGGCGGTATAAAAGTTTAGCTGGAAGACAGAAGAAAAGAGAATTGCAGTAATCGAGACGTGAACAGATGAAGGCGTGAATGAGCATTTTGGCATCGTCATCACTGAGGATGGGGCGAAGGCGAGCGATATTGAGCAGGTGGTGGAACGATGTTTTAGTTACGAATTTTATATGAGCTTCAAAACTTAGTGTTGAATAGACAACCAAGGTTCTTGATAGTATGAGAGGCTTAATGGAAGCACCATCGACATTGATGGTGATGTTGGGGATGATACCAATACCAATAACCTACCAATAAGTTTGAGGTGGTTTTGGTGCAGCCAGAGTTTAAGATCAGAGATGCAAGCACTCAGTGTCTGGGCGGAAGCAGAAGGTGAAGCAGTACTGATGTAGATCTGAATGTCATCAGCATAGCAATGGAAATTAAGGCCATGTTTCCGGATGATAATGCCTAAGTGGGAAATGTAGAGAATGAATAAAAGGGGTCCAAGAACAGAGCCCTGGGGTACCCCTTGAGCGACAGGTGTAGTGGAAGATCTGTAAGAGCCTAGTGATATAAATTGTTGCCTGTTGGTGAGATAAGACTGTAGCCAACTAAGAGCCAATCCTGTAACACCGATAGACTGTAATCTGGAAAGAAGAATGTTATGGTTTATTGTATCAAAAGCAGCAGTGAGGTCCAAGAGGACCAGAATGCTGAACAGTCTGGAATCTGCTGCGAGCAGGAGATCGTTTGCAACTCTTAAGAGAGCAGACTCAGTACTGTGTAGAGTCCGAAAACCAGACTGAAAAGGCTCATACAGGGTATTACTGGAAAGAAAGTCATGCAGTTGCATGGCAACAATTTTTTTCCATTATTTCAGCCATGAATGGAAGGTTTGAGATGGGTCTGTAATTAGATAACAAAGATGGGTTCTAGGCCAGGTTTTTTGAGTATGGGTGTGATGGCAGCTATTTTGAGAGAAGAGGGGACAGTGCCTAACAAGCATTGGTTTATCAAGTGGGAAATAGGAGTGGATATAACGGAGGAAATGGATTTGAGAAGAGCGACGGGAGCCGGGTCAAGTTTGCAGGAAGAGGAGATACAGTGGAAGGTTCAACAGATGTAAAGGCAGAAAAGCATCCATCTGTATTCTGAGAGGGAGATTGGGGGAAAGATGAACTAGTCGATATAGGAAATAGTTGATGGGTCTTGTTAATTTTATCTTGGAAAGCAATCCAAGAAGGCATTACACTGTTCAGGAGAGGAATGGAAGAGAGTGTTTTAAGAAGTTTATGTATAGTGTTGACTAGAGCTTTGGGTCTATGGCAGCTACCATTTATGATACTGGAGTAATAGGAAGAGCGGGTAGTATTTAAAGCACCCAATACTTGGATACTAGTTTATTTAAAGGGCGTGAGGTGAACCATGAGTCCAGTCTTTTTGCGAAGGCGCTCAAGACGCCTAACTTCGGTCTTAATAGCTCTGAGCTCAGGAGTGAACCATGGAGAGGAGTGAGTAACAGGGACCTGTCTAATCTTAAGAGGAGCGTGGGGATGTTGAGGGTTTCAGAGAGAGTATTGTTATAAAGTGTAAGAATGTCATCGGGTGAGGACAGTTTAGAGATCTCCACGAAAGATGAAGAAAGTGTTCAGCTGCACACTGACTGTAGCAGTTTGCCTGTGCTCTCCGCAGCACAAGACGTGTTTGACCTTTTGCAGCAGAGGAGGTATGCCGACATGGACATCACCCCGTACGTCACCTTTTTTGAGATCTACAATGGCAAGGTTGGTGTGAGGCAGCTTGCGAGTAAACGCAATCTTGACTTCCTATGGTTAATTCCTGCTTTATTACTTTGTTGTTGAGGAATTTTTTTTTTCTTCATAACATGGTTGGTTAGGTTTTAAGAATTATAAGACATAATGATGCACCCTGTCTGTCTGTAGGTCTTTGACTTGCTGAATAAGAAAACTAAACTCCGTGTTCTGGAAGATGAAAGCCAGCAGGTGCAGGTTGTCGGTCTGCAGGAAATGCCCGTGTCATCGGTAGATGATGTCATAAAGATGATTGAGAAGGGCAGTGCATGCAGGTAATTTTCCACCCATTTTTGAATCCATCGGCTGCATAGTTTAACCTGGCAGTCTTGCACAGTGCTTGATCCTTGTTTTTGTTTTTGTAAATTTGTTTCAGAACATCTGGTCAGACGTTTGCCAACACCAACTCATCCCGCTCCCACGCCATCCTGCAGGTGATCCTTAGGCGGCGTAAGCAACTACACGGGAAGTTCTCGCTGGTGGATCTGGCGGGAAACGAGCGCGGGACTGACGTCAGCAGCAATGATCGGAAGACCATGTTGGAGACGGCGGAGATCAACCGCAGCCTGCTGGCACTGAAGGTACTGAACGGATCTCCTGGGTCAGACTGGGTTGGGTCTGGTGCATCTCTCACAGTGGAAGCAGTGCTGTTTCCTCTTTTTTAATGCTAATTTGTGGACTGCGGAATCAAACTCGAGGCTTTATTGGACGTCTCGGAACAAACATTAAGTGCTACACTAGAATCCTCTGTACGTGTTTCCTCACGCTGTGGCTTGAATTTCCAGGAATGCATCCGATCTCTGGGGCATAACAGCGAACACATCCCTTTCAGGATGAGCAAGCTCACCCAGGTTCTCCGAGATTCCTTCATCGGCGAGAACTCCAGAACCTGCATGGTAACAGGAGTGGGACGCTTTAACCTTTATAGTCAAGGGGCTTTTCCTAGGTCTAGACAGCTATGGCCTCTAACACTTCTGCTCTGTTTGCTGCAGTAATCATTTATTCCTTTGCAGTGTTATGAAAGTGTTGTCATTACACTAATGTTGTCTTCTAGATTGCTATGATCTCTCCTGGTATGAGCTCTTGTGATTACACGCTGAATACCCTGCGATACGCAGACAGGTACACGCCTGCTAACAACGGAACGTCACTCCGTGTTGCTCTTGGAACATTCCTTTCATCGTTCTTTGGTTTCACACCGTGTCTGTGTGGGTGACAGAGTGAAAGAGCTGAATGGAGTCTCCAAAGGTACAGTGCAGGAGAGCAGCATGATGTCAGAGGAGCCGATGGAGGACTGCAGCTTGATGGAGGAGGTGAGCGCGCTGTGCGCACCATCATTGTCACTGCGTTGTTACGGCGACATGTACATGCATCACACGGGACCCTGTCTGGACAGAAAGTGGCCTGCTTGATGTGAAATAGTAGCATGTCTTTTCTCGCGTTTTAATGCAGCGCCAGGGGGCTTCAAGCTGGAGAACCTGAGCTTGTCCCTGACTCTTCCTTCTTTTCAGGAAGCCGTTCCGGCAGAAGTTGAAGCGGTGATCCAGGTCTCTGAGGCGGAGGAGAGATTCTATGAAGACTTGCAGGTGAGTGAGATCCTTCCTGCCCTGTTAACTCCACAATCACTTTGAGGAACGGCATGAGCCTTCAAGGCGTCACCTTGGAAACTGTTGTAGCTCTTCTATTTGTATCTCGACTGAAATTTTACCATATAACTGGAATAAAGTCTCTGACCAAAAGTTTCTTCATTGTAGTTTTATCTTACTCTTTAGGCTGAATACATATTCTTTTCCATTTTTTAAGAACATAAAAGGATTTTAAAAAAAATTTTTTATATTAAATCTGAGCGATTTGTAAGGAATAATGAGTATTATCTAGCAAAGAGAATGTCCTTGTGTAATGCAGAATTCCCACATGTATTAAAATGACTAATCATCTTGAAGCATCAGGGACTATTGTAGCTTCTCCCTGGAAATAACGTGAGCTCAGGTTTAATATCAGATGAAACCCCTCTACTATATTATGGATCATGTCTAGATGATTATGGTTTTACGTTCCTTCAGAGCTTCGCTAGAGTCCTGAGTGCAGGCCATACTGCTGCAGGAATAGCTGTCTAAATGCAAGTGTTGTTCACATGATTTGTCATCCATCAATTCCCATTTGTTCCAGGGCGGCACTGAGATTACCAAGGCCATGGAGCACAGGTCGTTTGACATTGTGAATGCTTTTCCAGAAATCGAGGCTTATATGGAGAGACTACAAGGTGTGGTGGTCTGCCTTAACGTTTTTATTTATTTATTTATTTTTTTATGAGTGATGGACCTTAAAGTCCTGAGTTGAAGGTTTCTGTGCTTTAGTGTCCTACCAGGCTCTGCGATCAGCTACTGCGGCACTGAAGGCCAAGTCACTCAGCACCGCATGACACCCGGGACTGGACGCGAGACCATATCATGGAGCTTGGTTTTATACATGTGACTGAAAAACCTAACTTCTTCTCTAACCTGAAAGTGTTTTCCAGTATGTTTGGAGTATATTTTATGGGTTATAATTAACCTTTCTATGCACTAAATAAATGTTTTGCTTTTGACAGCTTGCACCAGTTGTTTGGATCATTGTTGTATTCTGTTCATCTGAGTTGTACATAGGTCATCACCATAAACCTTGCAGGCCTGAACCCCTGTCTGCACAGTGCAACTGTTGATATTCCATTACTTGGGGTCCTTCATAGATTCCTTATGCCATCTGTGTCCTTGGGCTCAGGTCCTTTCAGTTGGCGCTTCCCAATGGTTTTGGATTTGGCAAAAATAAATAAATAAAATATGAACATGAACATGCATATTGAGGGCATACATGATCTTATTCAGTAGATGAGAAGACTGCGGGTAATTACCTTGAGCAAGCCTGCAGGAACCTACTCTACAACATTGAGTTGTAAATGGATGTTGTTTTAAAGTATTTTAGTGCTGATGTGGAATAGCCAGAGAATGCCACTTCTGGTCAAGAACAGCTGTTATTGGAGAGCAGGGTCTTATAAAAGACCAAGACCCAGCAAACAAACAAAGGCAAAACTACAGTTGAAAGGGGCAGGACTAAAGATAACACTGCATGGAAGACAATGCTCTCAACACACTAATATCTGAAGACACTCCACTGCAATCAACCACATAAGGTTTGATTATTCAACATTGGGTTGAACTAATTCACAGTATTCATGAACATCAGTCACCACTGTACTGGTTTTGCTCACGTGGCAATGAAGTTGTTTGAGTGGTAATACACATCAATGGGCTGGATATGTGACGTCCTTTCATCCAAGAGGATTGCATGACTTCATAATGATGGGTTTTGCAGCTAATACCAAGGGATGCTTTACATAGTTTTGTTAATATAAACTGCATGTCCAGCACAAACTGATTGGAACCCTGTACTCATGGGTAAAGCAGAACAGCCCTCTGCGTGCCTAGTATCATTCTCTAGCACTTTACAATACAAAAGCTTATTCTGTCAAAGGCCCTTGTAAATAATACTCAATTACCAACATTCCATAATTATAATGGAGAGGTTGTTCTCATTCTTCCCTGGTGATGTCACAGAGGGAGGTTTGGGGGAATGGCTCCATCTCATTGTTCCCTGGTGATGTCACAGAGGGAGGTTTGGGGGAATGGCTCCATCTCATTGTTCCCTGGTGATGTCACAGAGAGAGGGTTGGGGTTGCTACTTCCCCCCCCTCTTCCCATCTGCTGCTGTAGACCTTCCACTTTGACCCTACTCTCACACACACTCACAACCATACACATGTCCCCAAGTGGTGTTTATATTCGTGCTGCAAGCAAAAGCTGACATATGACAAACCAAAGGCATACTGAACAGCTCGCTCTGGACAGCTTTCCCAAAGGAGGCAAATACAAACTCAATCAGCCTGAAACTGGGGTGGCCCTGCCTCTCTGTGTGAGGCCTTGCACTGCTGTTTCCTCTGACAGAACGCCCCCTGGCCCTCTACAAACACACACACACACAGTGGGTGGCATGCTCCACCCAAACAGACGTGAACACGCACTTCTCCGACCATATTCAAATACCACATGGTTGATTTTTCCCATTTGTTTTTGCAGTGCTAACAATGTGCCTGATTATTCTTTTCTGTCACGTTCGGACTGCGCAAAGCAGTTAATGGTTCCTGAATGGTCCACTGGGACACAGAGAGCAATGTTTTAGTTGTTATTATTATTGAGCCTGTAGGAGCCAGACTAGTTCATTAATCATCTCAAAATAATACAAATGAACTTAACTAAACTTTAATTAATGAATCATAATTTTATAATTAATTCAAGAGACATTATTAATGCATTAAAAGACCTGAAGCATCAAAGCAGAAAGTATTTAACTAGATTTGCAGTTTCTAAAGGAACTACTGGAGTGCTTGAAAAGAGCTGCAAGTGCGTGTGTGACTGTATATGTCTATGCTTGTGCCTGTGTTGCATGTGATAGAGAGAGAGAGAGAGAGAGAGAGGTGTGGGGAGGGGGGGAAGAGT
>JAOYMR010000015.1:11656976-11672012 GCA_025802075.1 Tenebrosternarchus preto | reverse complement strand
TTCAACCCCAGCCCCCACGGGTTCCCTGTTTTTTTTATAATTAATTATTGGGTTTACCTGGACCCCCCCCCCCCCCCCCCAACCACAAGCCCTTGTTTAGATAACAGCTTCACAACTCAGATCGGCCCACGTGCTTCCCTCCGGAGGGAAGGGCCTCGGTGAGTTCGCTGGGTGGTACCCACTGTCAGCATGTGGGGAAGGGCACTGGCTGTGGGGAAGGGCACTGGCTCTGCCTCCTCCTTACCCAGAAGCCCTTGCTTCCCCGCCTCTTCCCAACTTGCCTAATGTTTGCACAGCTTGCCTGAGTTGCCCATGTCTGTCAAGCGCACCAAAACCGTGTCAAGACGGACAAGAAAAATGAAGGCAGGAGTGCATAAACAGCTCTCTCTGTTTAAAAAGCCCCGCTGTTCCTTCAGTCGGACACACATTTTCGCAGAATTCCACTAATGACTGTTTAATTCCCCACAACCCTTCCGAGAGGTCTCCATTACTCAAACGATCACATGTGCGAGCAGCACAGTCAGCCGGAGCTCTTCAGACCAGCCACCATGGGCTGCTCGTCAATAACTAATTGCTGTTTATTCTTCCTTTGGAGAAAGAAACAGTCCCACATTCTCTCCTGAGTGGCCGTATGATTAAAACAAGATGGCGGCCACCCCAGAGCCTCGGCCCGAGAGCCCAGATGAAACAGCTCCAAGTCTCCCAACAAATTCTCCACAGAACTACTCACAAGGTGCTGACATCCAAGTGTAGGAAACTGAAAGGTTGGGCAGATAAAGGCGCTACTTCTGGTTCTCCCCTACCCCCAGTCCTTCTTCCTACTTTATTACCACCCACCCACATCACCCACCCACATCACCCACCCACATCACCCACCCAAATCACCCACCCTGGGCTTTTCTTGCCCCTCACAATGGAGTCGTGCTTACACACTCCCAATCTTCTAGCTATGACATCAGCACTCTGTAACCCGAAGAAGGCCATTTTTAATGAATTATAAAATTCAGCTTTTAAACACCAAAACAGATTATCTGTTGAGGCAGATTGGAAAAATAAAAACACAAAACCCCATTTGCAAATTAAAAAAAAAAAAAAAAAACAGAAAATGAACTCAAAAATAGAGTAGCTGGAGAAGCATTGCCCTCAGTGGAAGGAAACGCCCCCTGTTGGCTGTGGTGTTTAGTGCACACAAGGCATGCGATGCCTGACACATGCTGTGTTCAGCAGCTCTCATTGCTCTGGAGCTTCCTGGAATCCTGGAATTCTGCGCACAGCTTCCGGAGAGTGGAGGAAACAGTCACGAACACCCGGGTGGTCTGGGAGGATGTAGAAAACTAGGTGGTCAGAGCGACATTTGTGTGTGGTGGGGGTTGGGGTGATAGTGGGGCAGTTACAGCCTTAGGGTATGTGTGGGGGCAGGGGTGTCTGCAGAGGGGCAGATGCTCCTTAATACACAGCTGACAGTGTGAACCTCTGTTACTACCCTGTTCCCCCTCAAACAGACAGCACTACCCCATTGCCCCGGCCCAGCCGGCCATACTGGGACACTCACGGAGTGGAGGAGAGTTTTCTGAACCCCAGACTCCTTTCTGAGATGTGCCACTTCACTAATCCAGAACATTAATGCCCAGACTCCCACTGCCATGACGAAACAAAAGATTCATGACATAAACACTCGAAAACATTGGTCACACAATTCATTAAAAGTCTCTTTTCTTTGTCCATGAGACTTTTGTTAATGTGTGTGTGTGTGTGTGTGTGAGAACTAACCTCTCCTTGTTACCAAACCACTTACTCCCCATTCAGTGGCAAGCAGCTTTGTCAATGGGCTATTGGGGGAAACAACGCAAGCAGAAACTTTAGTAACATGGGTCCTGCCTCTTAAAGGCACAGTGCCCCATTTCAGCAAGCCTGCAGTCCTGCTTCGAGAGGCATGCACTTCATGTCTGCTTTACATGAACAGCCAAATGCTGTGACTGCACCTGCCAATCACCTCTGCAAGCACCGCCTCTTCCCTGCCCACCACAGAGCCATGCAGCATACGCAGTTCAGCAAAAAAAAAAACAGCTCCTAAACACATCAGCTGTCCAAGACATTTAAAGAGACAGGCTCGGACAAATCAGTGCTTATCACAGGAGGAAAGTGATGTAGCAGTTATACCAGTACACCCAAGTTAACCCAGAACTGTCCTGGAACTCAAACGCTACTCTCATGGGGTCGAGAGTACGAAGCTACTAAAACTCAATTTGTGATATAGCAACTCCGTGTGTGTGTGTGTGTGTGTGTGTGTGTATGTGCACGTGTGTGTAACAGGTGGGTAAACTTCAGCTGTATTTACCACCCCCACCCCCATAGGCAGAGGAAAGGGGGGGTGCCTTTATTGTTGAATGGAATCCAAGAGTAGTTAGGGACCACACAGAGAGCAGGAGGGGGGAGTGCTAGGGCCTCCAAGATGGTTAACGATTCACACAGCCCATCTGTGCAGGGGATCAGCAGGACAGCGGAATCCAGGGGGCTTACTGGGAGTTTGCTAGTGTGGAAACCAAATAAAAATGCCCAAAAATGTACAGATAAGTGAGGTGTGCAAAAAATAGACGTGTGTGTGTGTGTGTGTATGTCTGTGTAAGATTGTGTGTTTGTTGTGTGGGTGTGTGTGATTGTGCGTGTGTGTGGGGAGGGCGGTAAACCGCATGTTGCAAAGGCACCAGTGGAAAACAGAACTGTCTGATGGGTAGTTCAACAGAGAGCGTGCATGCGCTAGCTAGAGGGAGGAGAAGGGAAAACACACACTGCTTGTTCGTGACAGAAGTTACGGAATTCCTGAGGCGACGGTCTGTGTTCAAAGACCTGACCAGTGCACACGGCAATTCCACAAAACTGTGAGGGAAATTTGCCACCCAGCAACCACACCAACAGCCCCCCAAACCTGCTCTCCCATAACTCTTCCTCTCTGTCAGCTTGTTTTGGGAGTAATGCATGAGGAAACCCACAGCAAAAATACTCCAAAGTAGAAAGGCCTGATGGATAAGGTCAAATGGTGCTCTCTCTCTCTCTCTCTCTCTCTCCCTCTCTCTCTCTCTCTCTCTCTCTCTCTCACCAGTCCCCGTCCCCACCCACACACCCACACACCCACACAGACACACACAACCTGACAACACAACAAAACACTCACAAACAATCTTATCTGGACTGCAGGGTATGAATTCCCCAAGTTCCCCAAATCCCTCCACCCCAACTCCAATCTCTCCAAAATCCCAAACCTGAAGGTAGACTCACCTTCCACCCAGAGCTGCTCGATGTCCGTCTCCACGGCTGCCACGCGCAATCCCACCGACAGCGCTCCGAACACAAGCAGGCCGACGAAAAGGACTTTTCCACAGTGCCGCTGGATGTGACAGCCCAGAGAGAAGAGGAGCATCTGGAAGCTGACCCTGAGCCAGAGCTGGGCTTTCTGCCCTGAGGCCTTTCCCTGCCACACCAGAGAGAAACACTCAGACACTTGTTCGCAGACACCGTCCTGAATTAGCCCCAGCGGCGGGCGAACACCTGGACGTGTGCACCGGGGTCGACGAAGAAGAAAAAAAAACAATCCTTCAGAAACCCCCTGAATCTCTAAACTACAGAGCTACACAAATCTAGACCATACAGACAACACTGGCACTGGCACTATTACAGTTACCTTTATTTTTATTGTTATTTTTCATTGTTTACAGCTAATTATTAGTAGATTTAAGACTTTAAAGATTTTGATTTTTTTTTTGCATTTAGACGTTTTTAATAAGCTCAAAATGAAAATACTTGTTTTAATATTATAGAGGAGGCATTTGACAACATTGCAAGAACAAGTTAAACAAGTTTCTCCAGTCTTATTTCATAATCAGAGCATTGAATATCTCATCCACCTTATAGACCACATGGTACTGAGAAATCTACTGAATTTGCTCAGTATTTATCGAATGACTAAACAATTCAGCCCAATTTCAGTAGCCTGTGTGACTTATCTTCTCCATCCACACTGACCTGAGTTCAGTACCAAAACTCTCGAGACTGGGACACTTTTGCATAACTTGGTGACTGGAATGTTGACTGCTGAACTGGACTACTGAACTGAACAGGGCGCAGCCGCTCTGTGCAGAAGATCGCGACCACCTCGCAGAGCCCTGCTCTGCCATTTGGCTCGGAGGAAAAGGAAATGTAGATTTTGAACGATCCTGTTCCACGTGCCAAGCAGTTCAACTGCCACCTCCTGGTGCAGGCCACACACATGCACAGTGATGCAGAACCTCAGTCAGGTATTACGTTACTTCAACGGCTCCTTCACGAACCCTGACAGCTTTTCTTAAAATGAACGGCCTGCGTTCCACATAACCAGCAGAAACTGCTGTGTGTAATGATACCACTACCACATCTGGCTCCTCAGTTCTGTTACCCACTGGAGCATAGTATTGTTTCTACTCATTAAAAATAGATCAGGATTGTGTTAAATAATGGACACTCTGACAATTAAATAAAGTAAAATCTTTTTTTATGTAATCTTTGAGAGTTTAAAGAGTAGGATATGCTCCAGGAGAAGTGTAATAATGCAATAATTTACACTATCATACCTAATGGTTAATCTGGACTAAGAAAACAAGGTCTAATCTGGTATGAGATGGTATTTCAACAATGAAGAACCCATACTGATCAAACCTAGTCCGTATAATCATAACAGAAACCTTAATTGATAGGTACTTTTCTACAACTTCCATTACTCGGTTACAACTATTAGAACTAGTTTGATCCAGAATAGAGAAGGTAACGTGTAGATGAGACATTAAACGACGTGCTGGTTATAATTTAGAGCTTCAACAACAGCAGGTCTACCGTGATCAAATCAAGGTGTTCTCTGTAATTATTCTTCGTAGAAACACTGTAACAAGTTTCCCTTAGACGCCACTCTGAGCCGATTCCTGCGGAGCACTATCTGCCGCTGCCTTAGTTAGTCATCGTAGATTCAACACATATCCAAGCTTGCGTGTGGTTTACTGGTACTTTGTCAGATACATCTTAATCAGTGAATTCCTTCGCAGGACCGGATCCTACTATTCGGTTCGCTTGCTGAGAATTTTAACATAACAGGGGCGAGAAGCCCGAATTACTGGTTGCTCGGAACAAGAACGCGCATCTGCCGTTCAATACTAAAATGAATGAAGGCTACTCTCATTCATCGAACGCACAACCCTCGTGGTTTGAGTGAAGAAACAAGTAAAAAATTACTACTTGTCCCGTTACTTCTCGATTCAGGCATTACAAACTATTCAACTATAATTATGTACACATGAAAATCTTAATTTGCCGCTTGTCTAATTGTCATTCAATACGCTAGTTAATTTAGGCTCTCGACTTTTAAAACACCAGGCAACTTTTGGGTAAGACAATCATAGTCATTTAAATTCCCCCACGCGTAAAAAAAATACAAACGAACAACAAAAAAGTTGGCTGAAGCCTATATTCCTCATAAGAAGGTTTTTGTCACCTTAGAAATCTGTTTCAACGCAAAAGCGGCGTGGCAGTAACTGGGTCTCCGAAGAAGATCGGAGTTCACAGGCGGCGTAGAGCGCGTATAACTTGGGGGTAAATCTCCAAAAACACCGGCCCCTGGAGTCCTGGGGTCCGAGGCCATAGTCCGAACAAGACAACGCAGCACCGAAGAAAGTTAAAGAAGAACGTTTCGCATTCGACAGAAGCGATAATAATCCAGTACAAAGAGCACGCGCATCCACAGCGTCAAAGTTTAAAAAATACTTTCTAGTCCATCCCAACATTATGCGCTCGAATCCGTGTAGATCCGTCGGTCTTCATTCGTCCCGACAGCTTTTAACACGTTTTACACCAGAGGAGAGTCGTGAGCAGATTCCTTAGTCAACTCGGAATCTCGGAGCAGTAACATTTGGAGAAGGTATCCTCTATGCAAATCCTAAAAAGTGCTGTGGTTCTCATTGGCCGAGGAAGAGGCAAATTACTTTGCAAACATCTCCTATTATTAGCTGCTAAGCAACGGCTCACCAAAGTGGAGAGAGAGGGAGACCACCCAGACAGCCCTCCAATCAGCAGTGGGAGGGAGAAAGTGCACGGGGGCGTCAGAGAGAGGAGCTCTTTCAATAAACGCAGCGCACGGGCGCGCTGCGGTGCGGCGTTCCAATAGCCTCAGCTCGTACAGCAAAGCGCAATTGCACATGCCATCTATTGATAGAGAAAGCAGAGTTTTCTTTACATCACAGGCAATAAACGTGGTGTAGTTAACAAGCATAGGCATAGTTTGGTACTTACAAAACATAACTATTACCGAAAAACACGAATGAAATATAGAAAGAAGTGTCTGTATCACACCGTTTATTTTTTACTTTTCACAATTTGTTAAGTAAAAAAGTTCTTAAATTTGTCTGGGTCTTTAAGTTCATGTAGGAAATGAACTGTTTAAAAACAAGACTTATGCTTAAGTTTTGTTTTTAAACAGTTATACTATAAAAACTTGTACTATAAATTCCCTTCTCTTTCGCTGTAGTTTTGTGGAATCTTGTAAAGATAAAGTTTCCACTATTCGGATCATTGTAGACATTGCAGAGGGAAAGGTACTTGGTTACACAGTAACGTCAGACCCCTTGTTCAGCTTCTGGAGTGGAGCGAGATCTTACTGTTCCTTCTGGTGTGGAGCGAGATCTTACTGTTCCTTCTGGAGTGGAGCGAGATCTTACCGTTCCTTATCTCTGGGCAGAAATGATAATGAACCTAACCATTAATTTCCTTTTTTGTGTAACTGCTACTGCTCGTGAGGTGTTACAGTAGTGAGGCGTTACAGTAGTGAGGCGTTACAGTAGTGAGGCGTTACAGTAGTGAGGTCGGTGCGTGTAGAGTGCGAGATGGAGCCGCCGCTTGTGAAGCAGACTGATTGTAGACAAGGTGGCGCAGGGGGACGAAAGGAGGAAGCGGAATAGGAAGCTCTCTGTCACCCCGAGAGCACAGAGGGTCTAAACTCTCAATTCAACCAATCACAGACAGCAAATCAAAATAAAGAACAATAAGTTGTAGTGGTCTACACACACACAGCTTTAAAGATGTATCTATTATCACTTATGCCTACAGAATGAAGTACTAAGTTCTGGTATTGAGGCTTTAGGTCACGGCCAGCATGTCAGGTATGACGCTGTGTTAAGAGTGTAACACGTCAGGTATGACGCTGTGTTAAGAGTCTAACACACACACATGTTCTTGTAGGTTAGGAGTGCATGCACATGCCATGGCAGTGCCGGGAATAGGTTTCTCAAATTTGATTTAATTCGATGAGGGCACAGGCAGCTGGAGGATTACGTGGAATGTCAGGAATGGCTGTGTGCGCTAGGGGGGCCCTACAAACCTAACAAACTGAGGGAGGTCCAGCCCGAGGTCTAGAGGCCTTGAATAAATAAACTAGGAAGATGACCACGCGCTATCCAGAAATCTGCCATCACATGGGCCCCAACTTAAACGGCTGCAGCCCGCGCCCTGGTCCTGCGGAGGTAATGTCGGGGTTTGCAACGGTTCACGTGCTTAACCGTCTTGAGACAGTTGCGTTTAGCAAAAAATGTTTGTTTGTTGGAAAGACAAATTCAATCCTTCAAACCTGGTGTCGCTTGACTAAAATAATTGCTCTGAATGGATTAATGAGTTTCAGCTGGCAGGAACAAGCACGGGCTGGCTCTGTCCTGAGCAGTCACTGAGCAGGCAGGCACACTCACCAGTTCATATGACAGTATTTCAAATTAAAACAGTATCTCTGACTAGTACAAAGAAATTGTGTAAATCTGAGTGGGTCATTGAAGAGGATGAATAATACATTAAGATAAAAGAAACGGCTTTTTTATGTTAAAAGAGTATTTTATGAAAGTTTTTTTATGAGCAGACTACCAGTGACAAGTTGTAATATAAAGTAAATTTCATGAACAGAAGAAGCTCGGTCCAGAAGCACCAGGATTCTCGTGGTTTTACATCATTTTATCCAAAGTAAACTAAAAGTAAAAAAAAAGTCATTCAAAGCACCTTCAAGTTCTAATTCATTTAAAATTCCACCATTTTTGAGACCTTTTGAGATTTTTTGAATGTCCAATATCAAAATCTAGTTTATTATTAGATTATTAGATCTAACTAGATAGCTAAATTATTATTCTATTATCAGATTGTCATATTTAACCCTAGATATGTAGTGAACAGCATGAGGTGGATGATTTGGATTTTTCTGGACATTAATAAGTAACGTGACATCATGATAACATCTTGCGAAAGAAGCTACAGTTACACGAGTTTCTTTTGAAGCCCGAGCCCGTCCACTCTGACTGGCTCCAAAAAGCGCAGGGGTGATGCCGGTCTCCTGCTAGCGTCCTGGGCTTGTTTGGAGAATGTTTACAAAGCTTAAAAGATTCAAAGGCCTCAGAGTGCATTGTGCCATAGTGATGTGTACATGTTGGCATTGTGAGCCTCCGCCAGCAGCCGTAGAAAAACACTCGCCACCCACAGTCTCAGATAAGATTCATTATGATAATATATTTCTTTCCCCCTTTGTCATCGTAATGAATGGCCCCCAAACTTTTCTGTGGGGGCGTTTTTTTGTTCGCAGCCCTTTAACAGTGGCAGTCCTAGGGGGGTTAGAGCTAGCAGGTGGCAAGGAATCAGGATTCTTTGTTTTGTAGCTTCTTTAAGTACATATAAATATGAGGGCTGTGTGTGGGGACAGAGTGAAATTAAACATGATGATAAAGATTGTTTTCAGTGATTCGGCATCATTACCAAAATTTATATCTAGAATCACCTTAGCACGTTGCAGGTAACATCCTCGGCTTTTAACTCATAGTAGACAGACCTGTTATGCTACCTGCATTAAACATAGATTTATCGTTTCGGAAATAGTTTATCTGGGTGCACAATCAAAATCTTGAAATGTGTATTCTAATATTATGTTGTTATTTACATACAAATAACATTTAATGGAGAAAACCACTCAGTATGATGCGCACTTAGACTGTTTTAAACTGAGAACTGACACGTTTTTCCATGTCTTCCCATCATTCACTGCCAGTCCCTCAACCACCATCCACAGGGACGTGTTAATAAGGGCGCTAAAAATGTAACAGTGATGAAACTGAATTTAATACCTCTTGCCTTTTGAAATGATCCTATAAATCTCTTGTCACTGACAAAATACACCACTGAGGAGAGGGCATTCATCACAGCAACAGCCAATGCTGGAGTTTTAACGGCAACCTTACCAGTGCTAGTGTCTTTGGGATTACCCACCGCGTGTGCGTTTGGTTCAAAGCCCTGCGACGTTTTGCCGCTCTTTGAGGTTCCACGGCGTCTTCGGCCACACAGCCTGCATTCTGGCTTTGTCCAGCCGCAAGACAGTACCGATTGTAGAGTGTGTGTGTGTGTGTGCTGAAGGTAGGCGTGAGGGGGAACGCGGCCTCTCAAAAGCTGCCCCGAGAAAAGGAGGAAGCTCATTTTCGGGGCCGGAGAACACAGGAGACAAATTGAGGAAGTGTTGTGTTAATGTGTAAAGGTCATCAACAAACACGCAGGTTTTCAGCCACTTGGGTGGGCTGAGACAGGCCTGCATGCCAACACCCCCAACCCCCTGCCCTCTTGCACCACCCACCCACACAGACACCACCCACCCCAAACCCCACCCACACGCAGCAGAGGCATTAACTACGTCTCTCGTGAGACCACCCCTCCCTTCAGTGAAGGGGCCCAGACTACAGCAAGTCTTCATCAGGGCCAGCAGCAACTCATCCACGCTCAGACCGATACATTGCTCATTGTGATTTACGAAACTTTGAACTATGGTGAGGACTGTTGTATTCACAGCACCTACCATAACTGCCATTCATACCAATTTGGCCACAAGCCTGTTAACGTTAGTATCTGCCATAGAGCTGGACCTGCGAGATCTGAGCAGGACATACTTGGACCCGCCCCTCTCACCTGAACCCCACCCTCTCCTACCAACACTAACCCCCTTTTATTGAACTACAGTTTGTGCAGGAAATTCAGAACGCCACACTGACTCCTAATATGTGAATCATCCAATGAGATTTAGACCCGTCAGTCAGCACCATCGTTTTACTTGATCCTTGTCATCACAATACAGGGATTCGAGGCTGTTGAATTGGACACCACCCAGTTCGGCTAAAGATCTGTCACACTCGTCTATCGCACTCAGGATGGGTGGGGTGGGGCACGACACACACCGAACGCGGCCCTTGCAGGCTAAGAAGCCCACGCTACAACCTCCTGAACAACACCCGTGTGACACACCTCAGTCTGGGTGCAGCTGACACAGATCACACGTTTGTCTTAACACACACGGGCGGGTGGAGGACAAGCCAAGGTTTTGATATCTTGATTTCTGTCTACATTGGCCCAGCTCTCCAGAGAAATCCAAGCAGATCACTTTAATTCCATTCCAATTCCATTTTACCAGACTATTCCTGCTAGGAATGGCCGGAACAGGGAACACCACAAGGGCAGCGGTGCCCTCATAAATACGTGCATTAGCGCGTGGATTTAGAGCAGACCAGCCCACAGCCAGGGCGGAAAAGCAGAGATGTCATGGGTAATTATTTCAGCATGTCAGAAAAAAACAAAAAACAAAACTGAAGGCCACAAAGTGAGGTGAGGCAGGAAGACGAAAAACTCGCCATCGTCTTGGAGGCGACGCTATAAACGGCTCAGGTTGGCCGCGGAAACGGCGAGAGCAGGCCGAGATAAATCGCCAACACGAGAATCTTCCGGAGGCTCCGTGTCCTCCTGTGTGACTGAGGAACTGGAACTCCAGGCCTGTAATTTAGCAGTGGAATGATGTCATAAATCTTTGACAGCAAAGAGAAAAATCTTTCAACAGTAGCATCTTCAGTGAGGGAAGAGAGGAGGGAGAACTAGCATGTAGGATCTCACTGGGTGGTCTTCAGCTCTACCTCGCTGTGTACAAATAAAGTGAACCCTACTGTGGTTTATCCATTTCCCTTTGATAGCAGACTGTCACATGGTGGACATGCACAGGACTACTGGTGAAACACAGCCAACAAATACCCGTCGTAAAAACACTACCAACACGCACATCAGTCGAGAGACGGCCATTACAGCGCGTAAACGATACCTGTGAATGTAAGCATGTATTCTGGGCTGAAGCTCGGTCACACCGGACACCAAAGGAAGCAGTTCCTAGTGATGGTGTTCACCAGTACTGTTCATTTTATTCATTCAGAAAAATGTGCTTAGAATATTGCTTATTGCACCTTTGAAATGTAAAGATCTAAAAAAATAAAAATAAATAAAAATAAATAAATAAATAAAAAACAGAGGGATTAAAATAAGCACTTTGACAATTGATGACACTGACAACAGATAAATAAATTCATGTTTATTAGGTCTTATTCTGTAAAAAAAAAAAAAACCCAAAATAACCAATAATAATCTTCATGGAAGTATTCAGCGGGAAGTGAGGTCCTCTAGTCTGCTCGGGTGGTGCTCGGGTGGTGCTCGGGTGGCGTCTTGCGAGCCATCTCCTTCCCTCCCACGCCGTCGCCACTAGATCTCCATGAGCTGCTCCGATCCAACGATGACATCATTGGTTCTTTCAGCTGGGCAAAAAAAAAAAAAAGTACGAGAGAGTTCAGAAAGAGTTGGCAGGCGCCCGGCCGTATCTCGGGGAGACGAGCAGGGCATTCTGGGATGGACCGTTATCGGAGGCCTGCTCTGTGATTGCGTGTACCATGAAGTGACAACTCGTGTGCGAACACGTGTGTTTTCAAGAGAAGAAAACCCTCAGCTAAAAGCTTCTCAGCTATGCAGCGTAAAGGACGGGATGATGGACTTGGACCAACAGCCAAGGCTGGACTTTCTAAACACGTGAGTCCCGGCAGGAAGACCTGCTGCACAGCATCTCTGAGCACAAGCGCCATACAGTGACATGTTTCAGTAAGAAAGAATCCACACACATGGAGGCTTTGCTCCCACTCAACAGCGCCATAGCGGGAAAACAGAGACATATGGATACAGGGATGCAGAGGGGGAGAGTGAGAGAGGGAGGGAGAGAAGAGAGAGTGAGAACAGAGGTAATGGCGAAATGACAAGCTCGACAGTCTGAGAGATGGTGTATGTCATCAGCCTGTGCACCACCTGTGGGGCTCCAACACCTGCAAGGCACACAGCATCTGGGTGGTCTCAGGACACATGCAAATATACACACAGGTGTGCACACACCCCCACACCCAAATATACACACATGCATTCACACACCCAAATATACACACTTGTGCACACATGCACACGTGCACACACACCTGGCCACATGAACCTGGGGCTCTAGACCCGGACTGGGGAAACAAAACCCAATGCTTTTACCAGTCAGAGCCCAGCATGCGCTCAGAGCTGGAGAAGGGCATGGCTCAAGCCTCGTAAAGGGCCCCACGGAGCAGCTGCAGGAGTCTTTACAGGAGTCTTCACGAGTCTTTATAGCAGCGCAGCTCACCCCAGCTAACAGATGGGATGGGAGAGATGGCACTGAACAGCGAAAGCAGAAGTGTGTGTGTGTGTGTGTGTGTGCTCGTGTAGGTCCTGCGTGTGCGCCCACGTGCACGCTCATGGGCACTGACTGTAGGGCACGAGTTGGGTGAAGGCTGGCAGGCTGATCCACTCACTCAGCCGCTAGTCCACAGCCTGCTGTGCATTGTGCTGATGGCAGCATCCAGAGCACCTTTTTACATTCTCCAACAGAGAATGTTTAATGTGTATTATTATTATTGTTACTGTTATTATTATTATTATTAACCCTGTCTAATGTGTATTATTATTATTATTATTATTATTATTATTAACCTGGTTTAATGTGTATTATTATTATTATTATTATTAACCCTGTTTAATGTGTTATTATTATTATTATTATTATTATTATTATTATTATTATTATGATTATTATTATTATTATTATTAACCCTGTTTAATGTGTTATTATTATTATTAATATTATTAACCCTGTTTAATAGTGTATTATTATTATTATTATTATTATTATTATTATTAATAATAATAACCCTGTTGAATGTGTTATAATTATTATTAATATTATTAACCCTGTTTAATAGTGTATTGTTATTATTATTATTCCTATGTTTAATGTGTATAATAATTTTTTTGTCAGCTACCCACAGCTAAGAACAGGCATAATAAATGATGTTTCACACAGTATTTTAACCTTATAGAGCAGCTGATTATGTGTTGGACCTTTGAGCTTTGAGACGGTGCTTTGAGACGACTGTACTGTAGATCTGTAGACAGGATCGGGCAGAGCTCAAACGTCTCTTTCAGTCCCACAGCGGTACATCAAACACCAGACGCTCCGTTTCATTTCAGGCACATCAAAAAATACACTGCAAATTTGACACTTTGATGAGTTGGTTTCTTTGCTTTTAACTAAAATGTTTTATTTTGCCTCTGAAGTTTTTTGAAGCGGTGAGTATCATTGCCCTGAGGTTATTTTATGTGATGTGTTTTGTTTGTGTGTGTGTGTGTGTGTGTGTTTTAATAATAGGTTACATTAACCTCTGCTCAGGGTTTTTCAGCCTGCTTGATGCTCTTTAGGCTGAGTGTGTGTGTGTGTGTGTGTGTGTATATGTATTTGCGTGTGTGTGTGTGTGTGTTTGTTGGGTAAGGAGTACAGGAGTCTAGCTGGTAATGTGGGATTTTTGGGCCACTTCAATGAGCCCCACTTTTTAGGAGGTTATGGCAGACTATAGAAAAAAAAAGGGGGGGGGGCAGGTTGCAGTCTGGGAGTGAGAACAGGGAGAGTGTGTGTGTGTGTGTAGGGGTGGGGGTTGCTGAAGCAGTAACACCCTGTTGTTCAGTCAATTAGCCAGACAGTCTCTGGACAACCTAACCCTGCCTGAGGCACAGTCATTGATGGAGAGGTTAGAGACCACCCAGACCACCCGGAATCACTCACACACACACACACACACACACACACACACACACACACACACACACACACGCGCCAACCTCATAGGGTGAACGAAGACTGAAGAGATTAAGAATATTAAAAAATAAAGCTGAATTGTACACAAGCTCAGATTTTAATACATTACAAGAAATGCTCAGTCACTCACTCACACACACACACACACAGACATGCAAAGGGCCTTGATATATATTTGTTAGGGTAAAGCATAGTGTGTGCATGTGTGTGAACTCACCCTCTGGTTCTATACGCTGGCAGCTCCCCACCAGGCAGTATTTGAGATCAGCACCACGTGCAAGCACAGCGCCATTACAGATCACACTCCCCTGGACGTTACACCTGCACAGGACAGTATGGAGGGAGCTTTAAACCATACACACTTCAATACACACACACACACACAGAGGCACAGGACAGCACGGAAAGAACTTTAAACCATATACGTTCCAACACACACACACACACACACACACACACCCCGATACACAGAGGCACAGGACAGCACGGAAAGAACTTTAAACCACACACGTTCCAACACACACACAACGACATGGGACAGCACGGAAAGAGCTTTAAACCATACACACTCCAATACACACACACACACACGCAAACCTGCACAAGACAACAGAGAAAGAGCCTTAAACCGTGCAATGCTTCAATACACACATGCGCGCAAGTACACACACCTGCACAGAGGGCACGCAGAAAGAGGTTCAACCTGTACAGGCTCCGACACGCACATCCCCACACACACACACAAATCACACAGCATACTAAACCCAACAGTCACTGTGTAACTCCAAGTTTACGGCACGTCTGCTAAAAATGCCTGCAGTTAATCTGTGTCCAACGGCGTGTGATGATGTCAGCTGTGCAGAGCTGTATCTGTATCCTCACTGTACACAGGTGTGTATGTGAACGCTTAACGCAGAGCTGTATCTGTATCCTCACTGTACACAGGTGTGTATGTGAACGCTTAACGCAGAGCTGTATCTGTATCCTCA
>JAOYMR010000015.1:11641858-11654254 GCA_025802075.1 Tenebrosternarchus preto | reverse complement strand
TGCATGTACATATATAACTGTATGGGGTATATACTGCATGTACATATATAACTGTATGGGGTATATACTGCATGTACATATATAACTGTATGGGGTATATACTGCATGTACTGTTGTTTATTGCCATTTCTGTTGTTATCTGTGTATATGTTACTGTTTGTGTACATTTACAGCATTTAGCAGACACTCTTATCCAACAAGTGCTTCGTTGATAACTCACAGAATGCATCCTAGCCAGTAAGGAGGTCAGAGTTCAGTAGATTTTTTAACTAGATCACTGCTAGAATACACGAATCGTGCTGGTCCTAGTGTGAAACCACAGACCGTACACTTGCCCAAAGAAACAAACAAACCAAAACAAAAAACAAAAAACAAAGAAGGAAGAGAAAAGAAAGGAGAGCAAGACCCTGGATAGAGGGAGAGAGGGGGAGAGAGAGAGAGAGAGAGAGAGAGAGAGAGAGAGAGGGAAAGAGGAAGGGAGTGAGAGAAAGAGGGGGAGAGGGAAGGGGAGAGAGGAAGGGAGAGATGGAGGGAAAGAGGGAAGGAGAGAGAGGGAGAGAGATGGAGCAAAAGGCAAAGGTCCAAGTAAAGAAACTTATGACCTCATTTGTCAGAAACAGCAAATACAGACAGAATTAGTGGAGTAGAACAGCGCTTACACAAATGTTACTACAAGGTTATTACACTTATTACTAGGTAATTATCACTATGATGCTTATAACAAGCTAAGCACATGAGTGTATAAGTACTGCTGTGTTTAATAGAGGGTTGGGCAACATGATGATGTGTTATCATTGTGATACATTGTGTCACAGTGAGCGTATCATGTGTATCGTCAGTGATTCCACAGACACTGGCCAGTTGCATGTTTTTCCTGTATGGTGTCCAAATTTATTAGCATGCCTCAGAAAAACTGTACAAAACACATACTGTGTACTGTACAAATGTCTTCGAGGATATCTTTGCTCCTGGCATGTGAGGAGCAAGCAAGGTGACTACTGTTAACATCTAATTAATGTAAACTAATTTACATCTACCACATCTGTAGTATAGGGTCAATTACCACAAACATTTCCAAGTGTTTTCCTTTCAAGAGTCAAAACTAGTATCTGTGGTGACCATGCACACACCTCATGCAGTGGAAAAAGCTCAAATATTCCTTTAACAACATTTTAAAGGAATAATATCTTGCTTATTACGATAAACAGTGATGAAATTAAAACGACTAATTACAAGGTCACATGTTGTTTTCAAAGCCTTCGCATTCACCATGATAAATATCAGCGACATAATATTTACTCCAAATATATCGCGATACCATCTTTTGAATCGTATCACTCTTCCTTGTCCATAAACCCTGGACAGAACGAGGCCGGAGCAGCGCAGGAACTTACTTGCGCATGATGGACTTCCTGATGATGAGGCCTTCCTCCAGGTCTGCTTCGTTGGCCATGAAGAGGAGCCTCTTCCCTGTGCCATCCACTCCCACAAAGTCCCGCTGTTCGCCTGGCGTGAGCAATCACACCAAACCCGTCGGCACGCGCCCATAAAACACCGCGACGGCCGCAGGCAGACAACTGACGTTTTGACTGAACGCTGTGTTGAGTAATTGAGGGTTAAGGTTCTTGCTCAGGGGCCCAACAGTGGCAACTGGAAACTGAGTGCGAGTTCACACGTCCCAGTGATACCCGACCCAGTGCATCTAGCTAATTCTCTGCCTCTTTATGTGCGGGACTATAGATACTATGGGTGGGGGTGGGGTGGGGGGAGTTTACCTGCTTTCTTCTTGCCCTTCTGGCCGGGGACGGTCTCTGTGAACTCGTGTGCTTTGCTCATAAGCATGGAGAGCGTGGCATTGTGTGCACGGAACAGGTCCACCACCTCGTGCAAGGCAACGTCCGTGATCAGATCACAGCTCACCACCAGGAGGTCCGTCTGTCGCGGGTGGAGGTGGAGGGTGGGGGTGGTGGAGGTGGAGGTTGGGGGGGTGGAGGTAGGGTTAGTGGGAGGTTGGAGTGGAGGTTGGGTGGAGGTGGGATTAGGGTGTGATTAGGTGGGGGTGGGGACACAAACAGACCAACGGGTGTCGATTAACATCGACTTAATAATTCACTTCATTCTTAGATCAGCAATAAAATCTCCTTTAATTAAATAAGGAATTTTGCAAAAAACAGATGCTCAAATTACATTATACTCAAGCGCTTGTAAAATTGAACTACATTAAGAATGTAGCATTGAAAGAAACTGCAGTATATGTGGAGTAAATCATCAAACAGATCAAATCGAATGGCCTGTGGTGCCTCTCTGGTTAGGTTTCTCACTCAGGTTTGGGACTCTGAACAGACGGCACCAGATTTATTCTGAGGTTGAAGATACATCTGCTCTCTTTGGCGGGTAGTGTGGTATAACAGTAGGAGCACTTACACCAGCCACGTCTGCCCCTACACTGCTGAAAGCCTCTCTGATGTAACTACATTCCCCATGTATTTCTCTTGGCGACAGTCACAACAAAAGCAGGGTTTACAGTGTAGATGACGTGAGAGCCTGTGCAAACAGACCGGGTCGTCTCTGCAAACGCGGCACCCGGGCCCAACCGGAGAGCATGGACACACACACACGTACACACACGTGTGTGTACGTGTGTGTGTGCGCAAGTACAAGAGCGAAGAGGAAAACCAGCGATAAATCTCACATGCTTCTGCCGTTGTTTCTGTTTGAGTTGTCTGCTTCCCATCTGGTCTGCCCATTTCAGAGCTGTGACTATATAAATGGGTGGAGGTGGGGTGAGGTGGGGTGAGGTGGGGTGAGGTGAGGAGGGGGGGTTCAGGAGAGGCGATTGGACCCGTAAAAGTGTGTCTGGCTCATGGAGAGCTGCATGTCTCACTGGGGCCTAAACAGAGGCCAAGCGGGGATGCTGCAGGTTTGGTGCTCTTCCTCTCTTCCACAGACTCCTCTCTCTCACCCCACCTCCCTCCCCTTTTCTCCCTCACTCTCCCTGCACTCTCTTACTCCCCTTTCTCTGTTTCTCTCTCCCTTCTGTCCATCACTCTCCCCATTTCTCTCTCCCTCCCTCCCAACTCAATTCTCTCCCTCAATGTTCAGAGTGGCCCAACCCAACTGCTACACAGCTACAGTACAGCCTTCTGTAGGTCTGTAGTAATAGGTTACTGTTACAATACTAAAGATACTATTACCATTACAATACTAAAGATCAATAGTGTTATTTACTGTGCTATTTTTCATAAGCAGTCTTCCAGGTGTTTGGTACTATGCACTTTTATTGTTAAAACACTCACTTGTATTGAGGTATATTCAGTTACTGTGTTACTGCCAGTATTTGGAACAGTCGTATTTCCTCCTGCAGTTACGCCAAACCTCCACTCACAAGAAATGCTACACTTAAATTTTATAGCACCACTGAGAAAATAATTAAACTATTAAATCTCACAAGCAGATTAAATCTGCACCTAGTGGTGGAGAACTGGGATAATATGAATAACACACACACACACACACACACACACACACACACACACACACACACACACACACACACACACACACCCCGGTCTGTCAGGGTTAACTCTTCTCTCACTGTGACACTGACCGTGTAACTCACACTGCTATTTTCAGCACAGATCGGTCAGAACGCCTGAGTGTGTCGTGGCCCCTGGCAGTGAAGGGTGGTGTGTGGGTGGTAGGGAGGTGGAGGGGTCTGGGGGAGTGGCGCCTGGGGTAACCCGGCCGGGTCACAGGGCCCCGAGCGCCCCGGGGCGAGTGTGGAGTCAGCTGCTGTATGACACCAGCACTGCAGCTGAGGGCTTTCAGCAGCTAACAGAGCTGGGGGGGGGAGGGAGGAGGTGCAGGCCACCCACATACTGCGGAGGTTCTGCCTGACTGAGTAACCCTCAGGCGCTGAGAGACTGCCAGGTGAGACCACCCAGGAGGGGAGGGGGGGGGGTGTCACAAGCATGTACGGGGGCAGGAAGAAAAGAGAAGCCAGTCATATCACACTTATCTACCAAAGTAAGGGCTGATTGCTCCTTACTCCTTCAAAACACAGACACACGTATAAATAAACACACACACACACACACACAGGCGCGCACGTATAAACACATCCAGAGTGTGTCTGTACCTCAGCAAGGCGCTCAGTGCAAATGAAGACACTATTAAGTTATTAACAATATACACAAACTGTAAACGTGCCATGCAGCTATACGGCAAAACACAATTTAACTACAGATTTTCCTCTCAGGTTTAGACTAAATATCTGAAAATGAAGGCATTTTCTTTCAGTCAAGGTCACCACCGGGGCTACAGAAGAGCGGGGTGTTTTGGAAGAGACGTGGACACACATTCTGAAACCGACGTGATATCCCTCCAGAAACTGCGAACAAGACCTGGCAGAATGCTACATAGCACAAGATTACTCCGTCTCTGCGCAAACATTGACTTTAGACATCCACATGAAGTCAACCAGGGCCTAACGAAGGATCGCCTTAGCCTCCCCTCGCAGCCGTTAGCCTGCGCTGTTTGCTGAAGAAGGTGGATGGACGCTCTGTTTGCACCATACAATAAACAGGGATTTGAGGCCCCTGTTGGCGGCTGGTGTCTCTCAGCACACAGCAGGCTGTTTGTGCAGCGAAGGGATCTGGTGCTCTGCGCTCTTAATCTCTCGTTTCTCTCCAGGATTAGAAACGAACGCATCTGTGCGGGGCTAGCTCCAGCAGGCCCTCCTCCGGAACGTTCTCTTTCCAGTGCATTTGTGTTTATTGTGGTGGAGTTAATCTCCTGTGATGTGCTTTAACACGTGTTTTAACCATCCCTCACTCCGACGTCTCCATAGAAGCCACGCGCGCCGGCAAGTGAAATGGATTGTGTGTGAGTCCGTGCGACTCACCCACCCACACCCACACCCACACCCACACCCACACCCACACCCACACACACACACTCACTCAGCGCTGTGAATAATGAGTCTTTCTAACCTCAGGACAAGAAAAGCAAAAACTCATTCTTGGCTGTACTAAAGACAAAAGGAATCGAGTCTTCCAGTCAGCAAATGTGCGACATGCAGGATTAGCAGCTCAGGGGGGGGTGGAGTCTGCATCACGCATCCCACCACACGCCCCACCTCACCTGGCTGCAACCAGGACCCACTGGCCACATCCGCTCAGCATGCTGAGCACCCTCCTCCCCACCCCACCCACGCGTGGGATTCAGGTGAGGTCCACACTCACCCACCTGCCTTCCCCAGGGCCCTGTGCACTTGTACAATATGCCCACTTTATTCACACATTTTGACTCCTAAGTCTGAAAGCACAGCCTGGGAGTGTGACAGACAGCCTTTCAACAAGCCCCCTAAACAAAATCAACAAGCTCTCGCTTCCAATGGCAAATGCTTTTTCGTTTTTAGTTCTGGAATTGCAACACATTGCCTGGTTCACTCCAAATCAAACATAATGGGCCATCAATTTGAACCGAAAATTATTTTAGAGGAAACATTTAGAGGAATGTCAAATCAAGTGTCATATGACAACCTCATCATACCACTTATGTGGATAAAATCCCCTAATTCTGGGACTCAGGGATTAGGTTACCTCAGTGACTCTTCTAAGTGTAAGCCTAGGGAATGTAAGCTGGGGGGTGTTATTCAGGGTTCAGTGCTGGGCCATTACACAAACTCTAACTTACCTTGATCTTCTGCTGGATGTAGCGCAGGGCGTCGGCAGTGCCCATGTCAGCATCTTCCTGAACACACACCACATCCAGCTTCATCTTCACATCCAGCTTCAGACGCTGCTCTGTGCCCAAAGCCTTCTGGACATCCTTGGTGGTCACCACAATCACCTCTGAGACAGTACATCCATCAGCATTTGACCACTCGAAACATGTACTGTCAAAATATTTCAACTAACTGACTTTTTAAAGCCTTTTTAAATTCAACATCAATCATAATATTGATTTAGGCCTAACATGTTTGAGGCAGGAAAACTACTATGTCATTCCAACTTCTAAAAGTAAAGTACATTTGTACTTGCAGAATGTTCTTCTCCTGCTTAACAGTCTAGTTCAGTAGCAGAACTGGTGAGGAGTCTGGTGTGAGAAGGGTCTGGTGTGAGAAGGATCTGGTGTGAGAAGGGGGTCTGGTGTGAGAAGGGGGTCTGGTGTGAGAAGGGGGTCTGGTGTGAGAAGGGTCTGGTGTGAGAAGGGTCTGGTGTGAGAAGGGGGTCTGGTGTGAGGTCTGGTGTGAGAAGGGGGTCTGATGAGTGTGGAGTCTATTTTCCATAGCACACTTTGCGGTTCTTTCCCATCTAAACAGCTTTAAAGTATGTCTTGGATCGTTACTCTACTGCACAGTGAAGTTCTGTCCAGTTATTCTCTGGCTGAAGAGTCATGTAGTCTTTTACCTTTTGTGGGATAAATTATGCGCAAACGACCACACCGACTAAGGACAAGGAATGAACAGCAAATCTGATTAAATGCGACCTAAATCACAGGACAACAGTGGTTTAATTAAGTATGTTATTCTATGTTCCTGCTGCAGTTTTTTCTAATAAGCAACCCTTTTAGAAGAGTCCAACATTCCTTCGCTCTAGCTGGGCAACTGTTAACCTGCTCCTTTATCAAACTCAGAGGTTCAGAATTGTGCTCTCAGTTCTACCACGGAGAGGGTGTGGCTTGTAAGACAGCAAGCACCAAAAAAAACTAAATGCCACTCTGAGCCTAAAACTAACATACTGAAAAATTACATCAACGTCTATTATGCAAATACTAATCAAAATTTTAAAAAAAGAGGCTTTGTGAATCGTTTGCCAAATCTACTTGGGCCAAATGTGGGAGGGGAAAAAGCTTCTCCCAGAAGCCTGTTTAAGTGCATAAATGTTTTCTCACTACACTGTTTACTTACTGTAGTTTGAGCTAGGACTTGTAAAAGTTAACTGCAGGGTCTTGCTGGCCGGCTTACCGAGCCGTTAACGGTGTGTACTGTGCCACACGGAGAGCAGCATTACTGTACTGCAGGATAGGATGCATCTTCATACCAACAGGATTAAGCAACAACTGCTAGGTGGAAACAATAAACATTTTTATCATTAATCCTATAAAACTCCGTTCCAGAGTACATTTGCCTCTCCATCTTTACTTGGCTTTAAAAGCTTCTTTTAGCAACTGCACTGCAATTACCGCAGCAGTATTTTCAGGCTTTTCTGCTCCCCCCACAGAGTAATCCTTCAGCGTCCACTCTGCCTTATTTACGCACCACAATTCATTATATAAAGTCTGCCTCAAAAGAATGATTTATGATTGGCCTCCCCCAAGTCCTAAGAGGAGTCATCTGTGCTTTTTTCGTAGGACACCAATTTACATCCAATTTAGCTCTTATAATATCACTGATTAATCAATCCTAATCAATAAACAGAAGACTTTTGATACACGTTCCGTGCGACGTGTATGTTAAACCTATTAAGAATACATTCACAAGAACTTGATCTCAAAAGGCCACAAAGCCTTGAGAGCAACACCAGAAAGAGTTGACAGGATTAAAAAAAAAAAAAAACTCTATGGAAAAAGTGACTCACACAGGAGATTAAGACTGTGTTTAATGTAACATTCAGCGTGGTAAAATAATGTAGCGTGTCCATAATGGTTCACCGGCATGTACCTTCAAAGCCTGCTCTCTCCAGCAGGTTGAGCGGATACCAGATCAACGGCCTGTTCCCTACTGGTAGTAAAGGTTTTGCGGTGTTGTAGGTGAGGTCCATCATCCTGGATCCTCCCCCAGCAGCCATCACCACTGCCTGCAACTCCATCCTTCCTGTCCACCAAGAAAATAAATAAACAAACACCAAACGTTCACAACTGCTGCAGTCCTGCCACCTAGAGCAGAGGTGTTCGAAACCCCTGCGTCTGAGGGATCTGCAGAACATAAAAGGGGAAAAAATATGCCACCTAGCAAGGCTTATTTATGTTTATGGATAAACATGTTGAAACCAGCCATTGAACCAGAGTCTTACTCACAACTTCCCACATAACATAAAACCAAAAATCCAATTTCACACATTTGCTGCAGTTGTAACATTATGAAAGGAAGTGAGATGAAAAAGACATTCTACAAAAAAGCAGAAGAAGAAATTATCCAGAGTCCTTGATGTGTGTGTGCGCTTGTTTTTGGCAAATGGGATGTTTTTGGCCACGTTAAAGTGACCAAAATGCAAATTATATATGCTTAGATTATATATGCTTGGATTATATATGTTTAGCAGGCACGAAAATGTTTATAGTTGGGTCACTTAAATGTCAGTTTCCCTTGATCAATCATTCTTCTGTCTGCTAATAACGTGACTGGGCCAATCCGAAACCCCCTTCCCCCTGAAGCCCAAGGCCACATGCTGAAGGCCTATTTGGCAATGTGCCAAATGACTGAGCATGGTAAACCTATAATTTTACACATGATAAATACACAGTATAGAAAAAAGGTAATATTACACAGTATAAAATGAAGTACACAGTCACGGTACTGAGCAGCAGTGTTACATTTCCATGTTAAATTTCTGGCCATTCAGGTGACTGGGTGTAATCTGTTCTGTAATCCTGGTTTTAGGCTATACTGTGAAACATACTTTATCCTGCACATTCAAATGACAACGTGCACAGCTTTGCCGAATGCACTGTGTTGTCATGTGTTTTTGCAGAGGGAGAGGTGTTACTGGATTGGGCAGTCAAACCAACCAACCAACAAACCAACCAACCAACCAACCAACCAACCAACCAACCAACGGCATTTTACATGCTGAACCGAGCATGACTAGATCACCTCATTTTATTCAACTGGACACACATAGCTAAAATCATCAAAACCTGTTCTGCCAATCAGTTTCCTTGCTCTCTTACAGGTTTTCACATATTTGTGCAAATGTTGTATAGAAATTCAACTCATTCAATATTGCTATTAGTTACTAGTACACTGCTCACTTCAAACTAGACTGCATTTACTGTGTGATGTGTAGTTAATGGATGATCACACTCCACTAGTGTGTTTACTGGGTGATGTGTAGTTAATGGATGATCACACTCCACTAGTGTGTTTACTGGGTGAGGTGTAGTTAATGGATGATCACACTCCACTAGTGTGTTTACTGGGTGATGTGTAGTTAATGGATGATCACACTCCACTAGTCTGTTTACTGGGTGAGGTGTAGTTAAGGAATGCTTTACACCTACTGGTGCACAACACCCCTAGCAAGGTCAGTTTGTCCTGAATGGCCTTCAGCATCATGTCATGCATTTGTAAAGACCTCTTGCTTAAGGCAACAGATCACTAAAATATATAGCTACATCCACTTAAGCAATCACACTTTCATGAACAGTAACTTAGTCTGTTACGCCCCCTTGTATATCACGGTATGACCAATCACATATAGTAGGTAACTAGTTAATAAAGGCTCAGCTGAAATGAATAAGGATTATCTTGCTTGTCCGCTTTGTACACGCTTGTACTTCAAAGCCGCACATAATGATCGTAATGTATGGACTGTGCACCTTTTAACAAAGACGCGCTATGGCTCACTAAGTCCAAAGCTACTAATAAAACAGCAAGCGAATAAGACAGCGACAAACAAGAATCCAAGTGTATACGAGCTAACTGTATTCAGGCGTATAACACATGCAGCATATCCAGCCACAACACTGGTTACTTGTCCACGGAGTGCCTAGCTAACTATAGCACAGCTAGCTTGCATGTATACTGTTAGCAGTTAATTCGAAGCTGTTCATGTTGTAAAGCGTTCAATGAAACATATTTTTAGCTTATAAAGGAAAACTACAACGTATGGTAAAAGGTTATGAAACGTACCTCTGTCGAGCGTCAGTAGTTTAGCTATCTATTACTTATGATTCGTAATTTATCTACCTAACAGCATAAAACGTCTGTACCAAACGTGTACGCATGCGAATTACTCTGCATTCAGAGCACGGCTGCGGAAACAATCGACTACGGGGTACAAAGACTGGATAATGACCATAAGTTTTTAGAAGAGTCAATGGATGTTTGAGACTGTATATGAACTTGACATATTTTTCCAATATAACAGAATCTAGCTAGCTAACATGATGACATTCATGTGTTACTTCAAAATTCCGTGTAGGGAAACGTGAACCAACAACTAGAGTTCCTAGGTGGGTAAAAAGCTGTTCCTTCGCCTCATAACTCATTTCGTTGCAGTGCTCGACAGCTATGGCAAGAGACGTAGTAGTAGTAGAAAAAATTATTGTTAGTATTATAGTAAAAGAGATGATAGTTCGTGTCTTTATTCATGCATAATAATTCTGTTATTAGTCTATAAAATCGATAAAGTGCTAAACAAACAATAGTTAGGAGACATATTTGGGCACTTGTGATGTGCATTATATGTATTGATATCTTTATTCAAATGTAGATTGTAATGCCAAAAATAAAAACATGCTGCTGTTAATGGCAAATACTACAGGAGCAAGTGAAAACTGGTAATTTTCAGTCTCTACTAGTGTAGATAGCCCTCCACCCAGCTTCCCCACAGTCAACGGACATGGCTCAAACCCCAATCCACAGACCTCCGATGTAACAGCAAATTGAACTCTGGGAATGTGGCCTGGCTTTGTTTTCTCTGGACAGGAGATGAGCTTCACTGGTTGCTCTGCTGAGGAAGCACTGAAATAACAGGACAGACTGCAGCAACCCTATTTGCACAAGAAGCGAAGATGCAGAGAAAGATTAAGTTAAAAGAGGGTGAATGGCCATTTTAAAGGAGCTGGAAATGCATTTATGTCCTCCATCAACACTTTTTTTTTTACTGTTTCCATAGTATGCAGAATGTGCTCAGTGAAAACTGCTCTTTCCAAACATTTATTGGTCAACTTGACATTCCTTCCATGGAAGAGACAAACCCCAGCGAGTATCCGGAGTAACTCCGACCACCTGGCTCATGCTACGCTGACATCACAGCCAGAGTTTACCGTCTGGCAGGTGACTCTTCAGCAAACTGCACCCTCTACACACACAGCATGAAAGGATCACTGACTCTTCGCCCCTTGGGATCATATTTAATGGTCGTAAACAAACTGGGATGGAAAGCAGCACTAGGCAATTTTCATTTTTATACCAAGCTAAACACACAAATTTGCTTTTCGTTTGACCATGCAAAGGTAATGATGGTAAAAGATGTTCGGCACATGCGTCAGATTGCTCCTCACATCAGAGGTTTACACATACGTGTGTGGCGGTACGCTGAGCTCACGTATAAACAAACAGAGGATCAATTCACTGGTCAAGAGAAATAAACAGCCAATATTAGTCTGACCTGCCAAGCTGGATTCACAATGTTAGCTATCATTTTTCAGGGTGAACATCTATAGCATAAAGCAATGTTACAAAGCCTTGGAACTTTTATTTTGACTTAAAAATACAGTGGAATTAAATGCTGTATCTTCTGCCCTGTATGGTGGTTTTTCTGTCAGTTTCCCAGGAATACGTCTATTTGAATAGATATTCAATATGTGTAATTAATGATAGTTTGGAAAAAGAAAATTAAACAAAAAAGAAATGAGTCTAAAGAAGAACACTGCATATCCAAAATCATACTAAATCACTTTTAAACATTAGCTTAGTTGTAAGGGTTAGGTTCTTTTCCTAAATAAAGTGCAATATTATTGCAGAAATTCCCATAAAAGGCTTCGTATGCATGTTTCTTTTTGTTTGGTTATATGAATGTGTTTATAAATGTATGTGTTTAGTATGTAGGTATGTAAGCGTAGGCATACATGTGTGTATTTCTGAATTCACTGTTATACCATTTTTTAGCCTTAAAATTTTAATTTTTTGATATTTTTTGATATTTTCAAAAACAGTATATGTAGTGGTTTCCACAATGTTAATGGACAATATAATGGCTTAATAATGGATTAAACAAACCAAGTCCCTTGCTGGTTCTGAACCTTGGTTCTCTTTCTGCATATAAACCTGCTGGACCTGCTCTGTCTCTCCTACAGTCTGGCAACCATCATCCCTTCAGCTCTGCAACAAACTTTTTATGTTCTAATATCCTTCCATTCATTGTTATTTACAAGCTGTTGGATGCATGCAGGTGGCATCGTTCCCGCCATGAAACAGCAGATTGTGTTTGTGTGTGTGTGTGTGTGTGTGTGTGTGTGTGTGGAGCTGGAGGGTAAAGAAAGATGTGACCTATCACTGTTTCTCTTAAGGATGGTGTGTGGTGGTGGGGAGGAAATGTGAGCTGGGTGTAGGACCAGGACCCTCGTCCTCCATGAACGGAGATCTGTGAACTACACTGTGCAGGACTCTTAACTTGCAGGTTCTGTTAACTACACTGTGCAGGACTCTTAACTTGCAGGTTCTGT